>CAUYQV010081131.1:0-75988 GCA_963574575.1 Galagoides demidoff
GTTTGTTTTTGGTTACTGAGTTTTTTGTGGAAAAATTTTGCGCTTTGGCTTTTTTCTTAAATTTTTTTTTCCCCCCCCCCCCCACAAATTTTTACTATAATTACTGAGCCCAAGATTGAACCCAATGACTACAAATTATCTCTTGGGTAGTAGGCCCATGTCATGTGGTTGGGCATGTAGTTCACTGCACAGGGCCAAGTGGCTGAGGGGGCAAATGAGAATTTATCTCTAGCCTATGCAATCCCAGCTCAGAGCTGGATCTGCCTAGAGAAAATGGCGCTTTCTCACCTGTTCCGAAAAGCACAATCTAATGTCAGGCCATCACCTGAGCGATGATGACCCCAGTGAAGTTACCTTTTTGAATTTTCACAAAGGCACTGTATAAAACCTGTTAAGTTGTTTAGCTAAAATATTAATAATATAGTTAGAAAAAAATTATGTTTCCCTATTTACTTGGTTTACATGCCAATCAGGCAATATTAGTCATGGGGCTAATCCCAGATGGATGTTTAATCCATAGGAAGATTTATTTTTCACCACCCACTGTTCTTACCACCACCTCCCTAAACCCTCACCCCTACCCCAATCCCTGACTTCTTCCTTAGGACCTTGTTTTTAGGAAGGAGAAGAGAAGGGGAAAGAAACCTCATTAGTTGAGTGTCCCTGTGTGTTAGTGCCTGGCTGGAGAGCTCACAAACTCAATAGCACTCAATGTGCATGAGTTTGAGAGGCAGGTCTTATTATCCCCATTTTACAGATCAGGAAGCCCACTGAAAGAGATAAAATAATTTATTCAAGTCACACAGATGGTAAATGGTGAAATCAGAGTTAGACTTCATTCTGGCTCCAGAAACAATGCTAGTCCCCTCAAACTTTGCTGTTCAATCTTACCAACAAACCCAAGGTGAACATTAGCATTCTCATTCAGAACTGCTGAACAAATAACACTCACCCCCACAGAAATCTATATAAAAAATTGGGCTTGGCACCTGTGGCTCAATCGGCTAAGGCGCCAGCCACGTACACACAAGGTGGCGGGTTCGAATCCCCAGCCCGGACCGCCAGGCAACAATGATGGCTGCAACCAAAAAATGGCCGGGCGTTGTGGCGGGCGCCTGTGGTCCCAGCTACTTGGGAGGCAGAGGCAGGAGACTCGCTTGAGCCCAGGAGTTGGAGGTTGCTATGAGCTGGGATGCCATGGCACTCTACCCAGTGGGACAGCTTGAGGCTCCATCTCAAAAAAAGAAAAAAAAAATTGGACCGTTGAGCCATGAAGTATGGAATCATTTTACACATTAAGAACTCATAGCATCCCCTGAAATATATCACATCATCAGTCTCTTTGCTGACAAGTCTCCATAGATATAATCAGTCTATGTCCTGGATCTCAGAGGTGAGTTTACTTTCTAACTCCAGGGGAGATAGACTGATACAGTAAGGCAGACATCCATTTCTCCTTCAACCAATATTTACTGAGTGTTAACTGTGTACGAGGTATGTGGCAGGCCCAGAGGATAC
The DNA here is from genome assembly GCA_963574575.1 of Galagoides demidoff. Lineage (NCBI taxonomy): Eukaryota > Metazoa > Chordata > Mammalia > Primates > Galagidae > Galagoides > Galagoides demidoff. Next base: position 1,519 of record CAUYQV010081131.1, read on the forward strand.
AGCACTAAGCATAAGAGATATGTTCCCTGATCTCAGGGAGCTTAGAAGATAATGGGTTGCTTATACTTACCCTTCCCCCTTTTACACATGCGTGCACACACACACTCACAAGCACAGCAAACTGAGATAGGAGAGATAGTACCTACATTGTTCCTATTGAGCCTATATTGGAAGGCTCAATTGACTGGGGCAGAGCTTGGTGATTTAAAAGCAAGCAGTAACTATGAAAGAAAACAATGCCTCCAAAAATTCTCCTTGACCTCCTCAGGGAACAACCAGAATGTAGGCACAGAGGCCTCCAAGAAGCTGCTCAAGGGCCAGAGGAAGAAACTCGGGCCATTGCTACCAACCTGTAGGCAGAGAGAAGTACACAGCTGGAAGAAAGAGTGCTGAGAAGAGATGTACTTGAGGAAAACGTGGCTTAGAATCAGGAATGTCCCCTCATCATTGCCACCATTTGACTAGGGGATCTCAGAAGATGGCCGTGTTTGGCTTCATTTTAGAACAACTTGTAGAAAGAATAAATGGGCCACCCACAACCTTATCTGAACCCAGAATGTCTGCAAAATTGGACGACAAAGTTCAGGAAAACAAGCCTTTTCCTTGCAGAATTTTGGTGCCAAGGGCCCTTCTGGCCCAATTGTAACCAAGTAAATATAGAAGCTAAGAAAATTAAATGGAATTTTTGGAACTTGATCCTGGGTGTGCTGCAAGCTGAGGACAGAAATGTTTGAAGTGATGAAAGTGGGGTGTGGGCTTGTTTGCTTCAGGGTCCTTCCCATCCTACAGAACCTTGGCTAGTGTTAGAGTCAGGCTGGCTTCCAGGCTCCTTGGAAGACCAAAGTTCAGGGTCATCTGTCCAAAAACCTCTCCCTTTACAGTGTATCATATGGAGAGTATTAGCTGACAACCCCCTTTTAAGACAGAACAGCTTCGAGAACTCTACATTCCAGAAAAACTGGTTAGAAAAGTGAAGTTGGAAACCATGTCAAAGAAACAGATGCACAGTGCTGATAAGGCAGTAATGTGGGCCGTCTCAGGGCTGCTGCAGAGGGCAAAGGGACAGCCAGCGGGCAGGGGGCTGGGTCCTGCTTCCCCTGAAGCCTGAGCAGCTCAGCGGTCACTATTACAAACTGGGGAACTGAAAATTTAATTTAGGGGAATAAGACTCAAATAGATGAACTAGATTAGATAAGGATACATAGGCGATTGATTGATTGATAGATAAGGATTGGTAGGTAGAAAGACACAAGAAATCCTGGTGGAGCAGGAAACATGTTGCACTGGCATTTAAGAGAAATGGTTTCTAGGTTTCTAGTCTAGGCTGTTTCCACTCTTGATGTGATCATAATCTGTAAGTATCTCTCTTTCTCTCTCTCTCTTTTTCTTCATCCAATAAATGCCCCACATGAGCTAATGATTTCTAGGACCTTTAATGCCAATGTAAGTTGGTTCACGGATTACGAGGAAGTTCTAGAAGAAGCTTTAATGATGTGGGAAACCACCCTAGATCCCCGTTTGAGGAAAAAGAAGTTTTATAGAAAGATAAACCTGAGAATTGTTTTGTCTTCTCTAGGCTTGTAACCAATCATAGAAAGCAATTCACAGATGAAATCAGCACGCAATACTCCAGAAAGGACTACACTATGTCCTGATAATAATAACCCCAACAATGAGAACACTAAAAGTGTATTGTTACCGAGAACTCAAAATGGGCCAGCCATGGGGCCTAACATTTGACACATATTGACTCATTTGTAACAATTTCCACAAGAATACTACAAAATCCAAACAATGATCATTCTCATTTTACAGATTAGGAAACTAAGGCTTAACGAGGTTAAGTAGTTTGTCCAAAATCACATTGCTGCTGATGGCAGGAGCAGATCTCAGCTCCAGGCAGTCTGTCAGCCATGCTCTTAACCACCATGCTGTCACAAATGGAGGACAAGATGGAGACCCTGAGGATATCTGAAGGCTCATCGGGGAAGGGAGGAGAGGCCGTAAAAGCAGTAAGATGCGTTGTCTAGCATACAGTAGCCACTCAGTAAAAACAGGAATTTAGAGGGAGGCCAGGTGGCTCCAAGGGACAGAGAAGTAACAGACTGAAAAGTAGCTCTCCGATGGGTGATGCAATCAGGTCTCTGACCACTGGCAGAATGGGGGAAAGATAAATAATAAACAGGCAGGTCCCTATAGACGGGGTGAAGGAGGCATTTGGCAAAGGCAACCGCCAAGAATTCATGCCACGTGTCCAGGGCTGTCTACATCACTTCATGGTTCCAGGACTACTTGAATGGATATTGTGCACTGCTGAGTTCCCAGTGTTAATCTTTGCAAGGGTCAGTTCTGGGTCAAGTGGGCTGAGAGGAGGCTTTGCCTCCAACCGGGGAGGTAGTTTTTCCACGACCTTCGCACCTGTTCCTAATGGAAGCAGAGAAAGGACAGAGACGTGAGCTGCAATTTCCATGCGTTTCCCTCCCAGAGAAGCCCCTTCCCTATTTCTCTGCAGGCAAAACACTTCTGTCCAGGATTTCCAGGACCCCAATCTTTCCTTCCCCTCCTCTGTCCACACGGCTTGTTCCTATCAAAAAACCTTTAACCCCCCCCCCAAAGTAATAATGGTTGCTCCCCAGGCAATAGTCTCCCTCCAAAAGGGTTGGGAAAGGCTAGTGGACAGGATAGAAAGGAAGAGGCAGTGGCGATGTGACAGCAGAAATCAACCAGGAGTGAAGGACCAGCACACAGCCTGCCACAGGGAGGGAGGGAGGAGGGAGGAAGGAGGGAGAGAAGTAGAGGGAGGAAGGGAGGGTTATTTTGATAGATAGTTATATGTGATCTAAGAATTCTGAGACCTCCAGACTATGCTGGGGACCTGTCAGCAGCCAGTGAGCACAACAGTGTTATAAAATGAGTCAGGTACTACATTCCATTCATGACCTTGCCTTCCCGCTCTGTCGCATTTTGTTTTTTTCAGCCCTAAATCTTTTAAAATCCTCCAGTGAGTAGTCCGGATAATGATCCCACTTTATCTCCCTTAGCCATGGTGGGGGATGGGGGAGTGTCCTCTCCCTCCAGTGAAGTCACCTTGCCTGGATTTATGGTCTTATCTCACTGCTTTTTATTAGAATTACGTGCACATCAGTCTGCCTCTCAATCAGCAGTATGAACTTCCAAAGGCTACTGTGCTAGATTTTCCATTAGTCCTCCAGGTCCACTTCTGCCTTCTCCACCCTGCCCTGGGGTTCTCAGGCTCCCTGGTCCCCTCGGCTTCCTATGGGTATGGCCAGTGGGTGATCCTGATGACCGATCATAAGGTGGGAGGAGAGAGTCCAGGTGTTTATTCCCTCCTGCCAGGTGTGCGTTGGGCAGTACCTATATTGTTTACCAAATGCCATGGCTCCTGACCAAGGGCCCCTCGCTGATGGCCACAGCTCTGTGCAGAGCTGGCCACGCCGTCCCTTCAAGCTGGAGAGGTGGTAAGGATTTCCGCATTATTCCTAGACACAGTGGCAGGTGCCAGCTGTCCCAGCTACTTGGGATGCTGAGGCAGGAGGCTGGCTTCTGTCCGGGAGTTCTGGGCTATAGTGCACTGTGGCAACTGAGTGTCCACACTAAGTTCAGCATCACTATGGTGACCTTCTGGGATGGTGGAGGGGAGCAGGGGGAGGTGGGGTGGCCACAGGTTGCCTAAGGAGGGGTGAACTGGCCCAGGTCAGAAACAGAGCAGGTCAAAACTTCCATGCCGATCAGTATTGGGATCATACCTGTGAATAGCCACTGCACTCCAGCCTGGGCAATATAGTGAGACCCTAACTCTATGAAAACAAAAAAGAAAAGGATTTCCACATTGTTGACCCCTACATGCTCACTGTCCTTCCTGGGCCTCTCAAACTTTACCCACGGCTTTGTAAAGTGACCCTTCATTAAACCACCTGTCGTCTTTTTATTCACTAATGTTAGTTCCTTAGCACAGAGCTGATGCTGTGCCGGACACATGCCAGAGAGGAGATGGGAGTGAGTACTATGCCTCCTCTCCTCCCTTCCTGCTGGGGCCCTGGAACCCCACCCCAGCCCTGTAGGGTCTCCTCCGACCCAATTCTTTTCCTTTTGCTAATTCCACTGAAGGTGATTAACATTTCTTTGAGTTTGGGCTTAGAAATCTCTCTTATAGTGCAAATATGGCTATGGAGAGAAGGACATTCCTCTCTTAATCATTACGGATGTGAATAAGCTTATCAGAGTTGGAGAGAGTGGGTAAATAGAATATATTTTGAGAGGCGACAGTTTACTAGCCATTATTTAAGCCTGCTTGTTCACATGAGTCTCTCAAGATGGTACAGCAGATGTTTCTTTTGATTCCAACAAAGGGAAAGGAAGTTGGTCATGGCAATGATAAGAAGGACCCTCAGGGTGGTGTCTCCCAGGGGTGTGGACATGAGAATAAATGAAAGGGATCGTATCCAAAGATAGGGAAGGGCCAGAAGGAAACTAGACTCATTCAAATACTTGTGCAGGGCTGGCCCACCCACTTCCTTCCTCCTCTCTGCTCATTACTTCTCCGCACAAGCCGCTTTTCCTCCTCCTTTCCTGCTGCTTCCTAGGTTACCGCTCACACGTGCTCTGTCTGCTTGCAGAGGAAACTCACGCTCACTATTGCTCAAGAAGCAGCCAGGTGCCTCTGATGTCGCATCCAAACACCTGAGAGTCTGGGGAAAAAGTCAGGAGTCTGCCAAAGCAGTTTTGCGAGAGCCCTGACATCTACGGCTTTGCCTGGGACAAGTGACTGGTATGTGGAGAGGACTCCAAGAGGCAGGTTTCGTCCATGTCAGGGGGCTCAAGAAACTCAAAGGGCTAGTGTGGTGGCAGATTGAGATGACCATTCCTTTCCCCGGCATTTAAGTAAGAACCAGTGAGAATTAGATCACAGCGACCAAGCCTTATGACTAGGAGCTATGGGGTGTAGTGACAGTCTGGAGGGCCCCCTGCCACTGCTTTGTGATTTTCTGAGGCACAGGCCTCTTTGCTACCAATGACAGGGCAGATAGGCAAGGGTGTGTCAACTCTGATCACAAGGACAGCGCTGGGATCTCGCTGGATTTGTGGCAGCACAGACCGGAGAAAGGGCAATATTCCCCAGACTCCACTAAATTCTGGCCAATGTGCTGTAAGTAGAAGGAATATACATAGATGGCAACTGTCAGGAACCGGCTTTATAAGGCATTGTCAAGTGCCATTTTTGCTCCTCCTTCACCACCCCTTTCTGTTTTCCTCTGCTCTAGATGTGGATGTGATGACTGGAGCTTGAGCAGCCACTTAAAACCATGGGGTGAAAGCCACACACAGAAGGTCACAAAGTATTAAGACTGCAATCTGGGTCCCTGACAGTTTGCATGACTACACCAGCCCTGGACTGCTCACAACAGACTTCTTATATTTAAAAGGAACATATATTCCTATTTTGTTTAAAACACTATTATGTTGGTGTCTTTGTTCTATGTGACCTGACCTAATTCTAACTGATAAAATATCTCTTCAGGCTTTAGGCATAGTACATATTATCTGAAAGAAATTCCAGTACAGAAATTTCACTATTACTCCTTTAATTTCTCCAGAGGCATCTAGATATGGAAATCACTTTTCCTGTCTTTCCAGGGAGGTGAAGTCAATATCCATGGCTTCTGGACATATCCATTTCCTGGTCTGAATGACAAGCCAGAAGGTGGAACACCATCTAGGTTCCTATCCAGGCTCATGGACAAGGTTCCCATCCTGGTTCCTGGGTTCCCTGAGGGTAACTGGGCCACAGTCTAACTATTCAATAGAAACGTGAGACCCACCTACATTTAGGGCCAATATAGAGCTTAGTAGGAATTTAACATCTCCAAATTACTTGCTGATCCTTAGCTGAAAAGAGGCTTAGGAAATAGAAACACATCCTTGTCTTCAACTAGAAAACAACATTCTGTGAGTCAGAGCCAGCACAACACGACTGGGACAGAGAATGATATTTCCAGCCATTTCAGGAAGTAGTTAGCAGTGGAGGGAAGTGGCCAAGGAAGACAGGGAGGGTGGAGGATGAGGGCTGGCAGGGGGTGAACACCATGTTCCTGACACCCTTTTCCCCAGCTGTGCTGGCAACGTGGTGCGTTTGGGTCCTTTCTTAGTCTCCACTGCCCTGGTCCCTGCTCCAGACATAAACTCTAGATCACGCCCTTAATAAGCCACATTATTCCATGGCAACAGGCCTGCGCCATGCTGTTCCCCATGTTCAGGAAGCTCTTACCCCTCCACCACTTAGAATGATCCCTCCTCGGTGCAGAGTTAAAACATGTGTCCTCTGTGCTCGCAAAGCACTTTATATATTCAAGCAAACTTTAATTTTTAGGGATGGTCAAGGGGCTGTAATACACATTTAACTCGCATGAATTTAACTGCATGGGCTAAACAGCGAGAAAAGAAGAAAGAGAGAAGAAAGAGAAAAACATCTTTTTGTTGCCCATCCCCTACAAAATACACCTTTGCCTTATTTTAAAATACGTTTAAAGGAAATTCTAGCTGAAATACAAACCAAAGGAAGTTATTTAGATTTTGATTCACAGGGTTGTTGGGGTGATTTTCTGGACCCTTTGGCATTTCACTTTCTATGCTGACTATGGACTAAGTCTCCGAGTAAGACGTGACCCCTCTGCACAGCAGCCTGTGATGGAGTTTCTGATTGCTTCTACTATCTGACTGTGAGCTTGCGAATGGAAGGAACTGATGATACTCATTTGGGGACCTTCTCAGCCTATCATGGTGCCTGGCACACACTTTATACTCAATAAATGTTTGTTGAAAGAAAAGTTGAGTGATTCCAGTGTTTCCCACTGGCTATACTATAGCATCCAAGAGGAACTGTCTCACCCAATGTAACTCTACAAGAGCCTTTTCCAACTGCATCCAGCCCCTTCTTTGAAGACACCAAAACCTGAGCTATTCTCTTTGTAAGCAGCCATGTCACTGCAGATCTGTGCCGTGTTAGACGAGGAACATCCTCATGGTGCCATAAGCACAGGAGCTTAAGTGACTGCCCTGCTATTCCCACTGCCAACACTGATTTGCTAATGGAATCAAGGGCCTACGTTCTTTATTAATCATACTGGCTTTCTGTAACCGGGGCCTGGAAGGTGGTCAGCCATGCTCTTGAGAAGTCAATCTGTTTTTAACTCTTCAGTTATCCAGAGATCAGCCTTCTGTGATCCTGAAAATGACTATAATCCGGAAGTAAAAAACGGGATAAAAGAGGAAGAGCTGACTTTTTGGTGAGTGAATCACCCCTTGGTCACTCCTAACAGTAGACCTAGGAGAGATGAGGGCCTGCAGGTGGCTGATGATAGCTCAGCTGCGCCAGGAAGAAAAGGCGCTCCCATTACTGGTAGCACAGAGGACATGTGTGTATCATTGTGGGAGCATAACAAAGACATCTAAAGTGTTTGTTTTCAATTTATTTCTCCCTCTTATCTCCTCCTTCCACTTTGTTTTACAAATTCTTGCTTTTCATTCATCCACTAATTCAAGCAATGCTTTTTGATCATGTCCTTTGTGCCAAGCACCATGCTGATCGTGTGGGTTCAGTGCAGGAAAAGCTTACAGGAAGATGAGTAAAAGGAGATGATATGACATAGCGTGGTAAGTGCTAGAATAGGGTAATAATATGGGAGGAACCTAAGCTCAAACTGGAAGAGAAAATAACAAAACAATAATGACAACAATGATAGTAACTAAAACACAGTGTTTATGGGTGCCAGATAATGTTCTATAGACTTTATGTACATTAAGTTATTCGATCCTCATACAATTTTATGAGGTGGGTAAGATTATTCTAATCATTTTAAAAAGCAAATAACAAAACCTGAGGTCAGTGCCCATGGCTCAGTGGTTAGGGCGCCAGCCACATACACTGAGGCTGGCAGGTTCAAACCCAGCCTGGGCCTGCTAAAAAACAATGACAACTGCAACAAAAAAATAGCCAGGCGTTGTGGTGGGCGCCTGTAGTCCCAGCTACATGGGAGGCTGAGGCAAGAGAATAGCTTAAGCCCAAGAGTTAGATGTTGCTGTGAGCTGTAACGCCACTGCAGTCTACCAAGGGTTAGACTCTGTCTCAAGGAAAAAAAAAAAAAAAACTGAGCCCCAGAGAGTATACATGACTTATTCAAGGTTGTACAGCCAGAAGATGGCAAAACTGGGATTTGAACGTGGTCAATCTGACTTCAGAGCCTGTGCCATTAACAACTGCCTTGCTCTTCCCTCTACAGAGGAAGGGGACCACGTGATACTTGACCTGGGACCTGAAGGACAAGTGGGTCTTAGCCCAGGCAAAAGAAACAGAAGTGTTGAAAGGTACCAGGGAGTTGTGAGTGGTGAGTCAAGGAAGGTAACCCAGGAATGACTAAGAAATTTGTCCTTCAACCTGAAAAAGAAGAAGAACTATTGCAAAGTCAGATCCACATTTTATAAAAGTCAGATCTGCTCTAGGGGAGACAGCAGATTTGCTGGATTCAAACTGGAGACAAGTAGACCAGAGAGAGCAGTTGTAGTTGTCCACCTGAGAGCTAAAGTCACCTGCACTGAGTACAGGCAGTGGGCGGAGCAGAGCAGACACGAAGGGCAGTGATGGTGGGACCAGATGATGAGTCAGATGTGAGCAGGTGGGGAAGAGTAAGCCACCTAAGGGTTCACCTGGGCTTCTGGCTTGGGTGACAAATGGGTGCTGGTGCCAGTCACTGACAGCCAACCCCATCATCCTGAGCAGCCCCCCGCCCCCCGCCACTGGGACCAGAAGGGGAAAAGTCAGAGCCTCCCTGCCCCTTCCAACCCCACTCTCCAGCATGGTCAGGAGCATGAAGCCGTTCTGCTGCCTGTGGTCTAGCCTGTCTGGGAGACTCCTGTCAGACCTGAAAGGGTCAACGGTCCCCCCAAAGAAGATGGGGTGGATATCGTGACAAGGAAAGAGAGACCCAGTTAAGAGGCAGAAGACAGACCTGCCTAGAGACCAAGAGGCCAAGGGTCACACGCCTCATCACTCCCTGTTCTGAGAGTGAAATCACAAGGTACAAGAAATCATGAGGCTTGGGGTCGATCCCTGTAGTCCTCACTCTAATGTATTTATAAAATGTGCAAAGTACTAGCTAGATCCTGAGGGTTCGAGGTCAAAAAAGCCTCTCTCAGTCCAGTGGGGGAGGTCAGCTCCTGCAAAAACCTGTAGTTCCATGTATGGAACCAAGTGACAGTACAAGCCCACAGACAGGCTCCATGTCAAAGAATCTGAATGGAACAAGACAGAGACAAGAAAGATCAACTGGGTAATTTTTTCATACGGAGAAAACATTGGTGCTTTTTGACAGCAGCCCCGAAGAAAAGGTAAGGAGATCGGAGGGAGCAATGCAAGAAAGGGTAGAGGTGAGCTCCACTGGAAACTGGATAGAAGGGTAGAACATTCGGCAACAAGAAGCAGAGCATGGAAACTTGCCCTTGGAGATCAGGGCTTCTCAGTGGCAAAGGCGGAGGTCTTTAAGAAGTGAGGTCCTGAGAAGTAACAGGCAGAAGCTCTAAATAGCAGAAAACTTCAGAGAGTGGCTCTGGATACCAAAAAAGAAAAAAAGAAAGATGGCCATTCTTTGACGACAAGCAGGAAAAGGACGACGGCACCTGTAGCTCAATGGGGTAGGGCGCTGCTCCCATATACCAGAGGTGGCGGGTTCAAACCCAGCCCCAGCCAAAAAAAAAAAAGTTCAAGTTACCATATGACAAATAAATAAATAAATAAATAAAAGCAGGAAAAGGAGCATCTGTCCTAGATGATATTAGTGGAAGAAGCACTGGGGCTGGTAGGAAGTGGAAGCTGGGGTAATTGACTAAAAACTAGGTCAACCAGAGCAGAGAAACAGGAGTGAGAGAAGGTAAGAAAGTAGCTGGTAGAAGAGAAGTTTGAGAGCTGTTTCCTAAATGAAACTAGAGGTTTGGAGACGATGGTAAAGCCACCGGTGAGTCTGGGGGAAAGGCAATGTGACCAGTACATGTTTACTCCATATCAGCATTACCCATGGAGAGAAACTGATCCTCTCCTTAACACTGGCCTTGGTGATCTCACCAGCCCCAGATAATTGGGCCCTGGGGTCCTGCCCCAGGGTGGCCCATAGGTGCTCTAATCCAGTGGTGCTGAAGATGATATCTGTCAGAAGATAAAGAATTTGGGCCAGCATGTAATCAACAAACAGCTCCCTTCATTCAGAACACAGGTTGGCAAACTACAATCCCCTATCCCCATCAGCAGAGCCCATCCAACCCACTGGGCATTTCCTACCTGTGCCAGTTTTATTTTTAAAAAAGGGGGGGCGGTGCCTGTGGCTCAGTGAGTAGGGTTCCGGCCCCATATACAAAGGGTGGTGGGTTCAAACCCAGCCCCGGCCAAACTACAAACAAAAAAATAGCCGGGCATTATGGCAGGTGCCTGTAGTCCCAGCTACTCGGGAGGCTGAGGCAAGAGAATCACCTAAGCCCAAGACCTGGAGGTTGCTGTGAGGGGTGATGCCACAGCACTCTACCAAGGGTGACAAAGTGAGACTCTGTCTCCAAAAACAAAAAACAAAAAAACTCATGTTGGTGCACAGCAACACTATTCATGTATGTGTTGTCTCTAACTACTTTAGCACCATTCAACAGTGACATTGAGTCATTGTGACAGAGACCTTCTGTCCTGCAGAGCCTAAAAGGCTGACTCTCTGGCACCTTACAAAAAAGGTCTGTCTACCTTTGATTTGGAAAGTTTTGCTCTAAAAAGTCAGAAGAACCTAAAAGTGTGCTTCTGAACATAGTAGGGCTACGCTTTGGTGCAAGCTCCTCAACTGGCTGCAGCTGGTCACAGTTTGCCACAGCTGATCTGTTGGCTGCAGATCAGCTCATCTGTTGACTTCTGTGGCCAACATTGAATAGCTCTGTCCACGGAGCAGTGGGGAAGGACAGAGACAGCTTACCTGTGCATTCAAAGGTCAGGCCTCCAAAGAGGCCATCATCATCCTTTCCTCCCCGAATCCTGTCTCCCATCATGGCAGCCGAGAACAGGCTGCTATCCTGGGCACCAAATTTAAAAGATGTTCAGAAATCACAAAACAGAGGCCCTGCCTGGAGGTTATTTTGATGAGAGAAGCACTTATGTGTATTTATGGTTGTTTGTCTTCATTATAATTAGACTGCTAACTCCTCAGGGTGAAACTTGTCTAAACATCGACTTCTGAGTATACACTTCATTACTAAAGGTAAACAAAGTAATAACAGGAAACCACCAAACCCTTTACTGGAAAAGAAAAAAATTTATATTTATTTTCACGCTATGGAAATTTTTGTGGCATAGTGGACAATAATAATGTGGAGGCAATTTGCCCAATTTTACCTGCTTAATTTCCTTGGTCTGTGCAAAAACTTCTAGGTCAGAGTGGGTATGGTTTGCTTTATTTCTTGGGACCGGCATGTGTGTGTCTTAAATCAGGAATAGCAAGTAGTTTCAGAACGTAGTTTACTACATTTTAAGAGGCTAGCAAAGAAACGTCCTTAATCCGTCCATCCGGCCATCCACTCCTTACTGAACATTCACCTCCTGCCAGAAGCCATGCTAAGCTCTAAAGGCCCAGAGAAGAAAACACACACACAAAAGGTTGTGGTCAGAGTAAGCCAGTGCGGAGAGGCCTCCTGCATGGACCGATGCTGGTGCAGGCCCGGATTCTGGCTCTAGATTAGCTGTTCAGCTCAATCATCTCTGGCCTTTAGTGACACAGAGATGACCCTGTCAGAATGTGGTCACATTCAGACCACATCCTTGGGCTGGGACCTACTCAGCTCACTGCCCTGAAACCCCTGGTGCACTTGACTCACCCCAGCCAGTCCCGGTGGGGCGTGGATGCCCGGGGGAGCTCTCTCCAAGCCACACCTCCCCCAGCCTTTCAGAAAGGCCCCTCAAGGACTCCTGGCCTCCAACAACCAGCCCTTCCAGTTGGGCAGAAATTTCCTGCCTTGGCAATCAAGAGGCATTTTGTTGTGTTTTATTTTAAATCCACAGTACATCCCCAGGCAGCTCCACCCTCGGTTCTAATGCCATTAAATCTATTCATTTTTTTTTTTTCTTTTTGAGCCAAGATCTCACTATGTTGCTCAGGCTGGTCTTGTACTCCTGGACTCAAGCGCTCCTCCCATCTCAGCCTCCTGTAGCTGAGACTACAGACACATGCCACCAGGACAACTGGCAATCTGTTCCTTTTGGACCTTTATTTTTATACGTGACAAAGGGGGACTAGAAGAGAGGGTGGGGAGAGAAGGTGTAAAATAAGGGTCTTCCATAGAAACATGAAAAGACAATTTAGGATCCCTTGAATCCCTGTTCTGTGTCTTTATTTTCTCCTCCCTCAAATGTGTCACCTCCCTTCACCAAATAGTGGCAAGCTGGTGTCCAGCCTCCACACCCCGGGGAATAGTGGGCTGCATGAATGGGGCTGAAATGTAATGTCCCAGGAGTCTGCGATAATTAAAGGATAAGGCAGACATCTGCATATTCAGACAATGGCACATAAGCATACTACCCTTAATTTAAAACTAATAACAATGTCATGCTAATGTAATTAATGCCTCATTTATTAGGTCTTGCGGGGGAACAAACTGTTTTACATAATTGATTCTCCTAGATTCTTAGAGTTTACAGTTTGGGGAATGAAATCATTTAGACATTTTTAATTGTCACAGAAACCTATCTAAATATATTATATTTGTCCTTACCCTCCATGAGGACAGGACTATGTCATTATAAATCCAGGGTCTAGTGCCACACCAAGGATCCCAATATATATTTAAATAATTATAATTTCCATTATTGAATTTTGATGAAGGAAAGAATGAACTCCTAGGATTTGGAATTATAGATAGCTATTTGCTCTACTTCAAATTGTTATATACATTTTTTGGCATTCTTACTTGTGTTTTTGTAATTCTCCTGTCTCCTCCCTCATCATAAAGCTACTAGCATCTTACTTCTCTGTTCCTAAAAGTTTCCCCTGCCTCATTACCACACTGATTCTAATCTTCTGTAGATTAGAATTAAGCCTATTAGGTCATGCCTAGAATAAAAATGAATAGGGCCTTAGGGAGACAGAACAGGCTCTATGAATTTTTGATGCCCGTGTTGGTCAGTCACCCCAAGGCCTTTTTTGCTTCCTTCTGGTTTCTCAGCTGAGTTTCAGATAGCTGTGTCTGCTATATTCATAACTCCCAGATAAGTCAAGTATCACCATAATAGCTACAATAGAAACTCATAATAGATGCCTCTTACATTGGTAAGAACATCTCACCATATGTCATCAAGGGAAAAGATTGCTTCTGGTGATAGAATATGACAACTAAATGAACTGGTTCTTCCACATTTGTGAGCCAAAGCCAACTAGGAACCCCAATCCAGACAAAGGGGAGCCCTCATACATCTGAAAACTCAGAGGTAAACCTCTCCCCGTATAAGCCAAATGTAAGAGTTCCCTGGAATTGTGAGAATCTCTCTTTTATACTAAAAGGATCTCTGAAAATAGATAAAAGGCATACAGATGAAAATCTTGATTTTTAGTTTACTGAGAAATCATTTAGTCTTCAGTAATATGCCCTGTCACCCATGAAGAGTTCAGTGAAGACAGCGATGAAACGGTCCAAAGTAGGGAGGGAAGAAGTGAAGAAAGGATACAGGTTTAGCATCAGACCCACCGGTTCCCAAGAGGCCCTTGGTGTGGCCCCCAACACCATCTCAGTTCCAAAGCAAACTGGTTAAACCACAAGTTTTCTTCCCCCTACTTATTCTAGTTCAGGGCCAGAAAGTTCCTTCTTGGTTGGTGTAAGTTGTGGTAGGGTTGGAAGGCAGAACTCTTAAGCCTCAGCCCTGAGTCAGTAGCTGCCTCTCAGGTGACCTTAGACAGGCTGTCTGAGCCTTTTGGATTCCAGCTCGCCATCTATAAAACCAGTGATGATTATACCCTTCCGTGGGGTGTGAGATTTTGCTAATTGGTGTTTGGAAGAGCTTGTGTCTTCAGATGAGAGCATTTATAAGTCTTGAGCTCTGTTCTCAGCTGAGCTCTTTGTGCAGTCGGATTTTACTGACAATGCCTGTGAGGCTTCTATAATTTCCATTTGGAGAACTAACCTCATGAGCCTCCCAGTGTCATTATGAATAGATACATTTACCAATTTCTTATATTTCCCTCTGACTAATTTTCCATCTCATAGATGATCAACATGGACTCCTTTAGCTCTACGAAAAATTCTTCGAAAAATTTTAATTCTAAAAATAGGTGGTATAAACTGAGTTTTCCTCAATCAAATTGTGGACTGAATATAGTAATAAATCTTGGGAGCTTCAAAAACTTGATTTTGAATCGTTCAGAAAGGATAATGTTTTTCAAAATGAATGGCTACCTCCTTACCTTTTTAAGATAGCTTTCTCGGGGTATAACCGGCATACAGTAAAATGCGCTGTATCAACTGTATAATTGAAAGACTTTGACCTACATAGACATCCACACAACCATCACCACGGTCAAGACAATGTATCCATCACTGCCAAAACTTTGCCGTCCTTCTGTTAGCCTTCACTGTCTCCCTTCCTCCATAGTTTGTGTTTCCTAGAATTCTAGATAAATTAAATTATGAAGCCTGAGCTCTTTTGTCTAGCTTCCTTCTCTCAGCATAATTATTTTGAGATTCATTCATGTCGTTGGGTGCATCACAGTTCATTCCCTTTTACTGTTCATTCTGAGCAGTGTTCCGTGACATGGGTGTACCACAGCTGTTTGTTTATTCACTTGTTGACGGCCATGTAGGCTGTTTCCAGAGTGGGGCTATTACACATACAGCTGCTGTGGGCATTTGTGTACAAGGCTTTGTATGGATATAGCCTTTCATTTCGCTTGGATCAGTGCCCAGGAGTGGAATAGCTTGGTCATATGGTACAGTAAGGATAGATTCTTAGAAACTGCAGCCTTAAAGGAAACCCATTTTATCACAAGCCAGGTGACACAGCCAGAGTTAAGCTCCTGTGGCATATTTTGGGTCACAAAGACGGCACCAAATTCCTAAATAAATATCAAAACACTTCTAATATTCAATCTTAAATACATTTAAGGAAGATTAAGAAGAAGAAGTAAAATTGTTATTTTTTCCTTTTATTCTAGTTCAGCCTATCTTTCCTGGCAGCTCAGAGCTAGGCTGGACCCAGCACTGGACAGGACGCCACCCCATCACGGGGCACACTCGCAGCCCCCGCACTTACTCAGATGGAGACCCCTTTGCCAATAAACGTCCCCTGCACATCTTTGAGTGTGGGAGGAAACTGGAATCCTGGGAGAAGCTCACTCAGACATGCAGGAAACATGCCAGCCCCACACAGACAGTGGCCTCAGCCAGGAACCCTCTTTTTCTTTTTCTCATCGACCTTATAACAAAACAACATTGAAAACATCATTGGAGGCACTGCTATACAATGTCCTTCTGATTAGGTCCTGAGTAGATAGATACTGGGTTGTAGAAAAGCATGATACACGTGAACCCTTACATATAGCTCTGCAAGACTGCACGTGTTTCTCATGAAAACGAAAAACGTACACTTTCTTCTTCTTTCCTTAGGTTATGGCAATAATAGAAAGAATTTGTCTTTGTGTTGCACAGTGCAAATTACAAAATGCTTTTGCATGTTATTTTAACGTGTCCCACAAGTAATTCTTCTCTTTCTCAGAGTCACTCCAATTGATTGTGCTCCTAAACACCACCACCATTTCCAAGATTGGATGAGATAGTCTAGACATGGTCTCAAAAGAACTCTAGGTTCAGATCTCTTTTGCCCTTTTGTTTCTCAAATGGCAATACTGACCCTAGGTCACACTCCCTTTCCAAAGGCTGCCTTGTCCCACCTGAAAGGCTTCCTCGTCTTGGCATGTCATGTGTCCACGGACCCGTCAATCACTAAGGCTACAGATGACAGCTTACAAATTTCCTATCTTGACTCCAACTCTTTTGCGGATAAGTCTTGACTAAAAAAGTACAGAAACTGCTCCCGAGCTCTGAATTGCCTTATCGTGCTATTTAATACAAATGTGTGAGAGGTACCACTGAAGACGAAACTGGCATTTGCACTGTTTTATGCCAGAAATAACCTCATCCAATTGTTGCAGGAAAATTTGAGTGAGACCTTTGGGTTCCTTGCTGCAAAAACCTCCTCCTGTCTCTCTCCATCCTCTCCTCTCCTTCTGCTTTTTTGCTCCCTTTTCTCCCTTCCCTCTTCCAAATTCCTCTAAATTCTGGAGAAAACCATCAGTCAAAGCAGATAATTCTAAAAGAGGCTTTGGCTGTGGGACAACTGGTTTCCCACTGCAAAAGTTAGATTTTATCACTCCCTATACAAAAATATAATTTAATATGGATTTTTGAAATTAAAAATAGAACTACCAAAGCACTGAAGAAGTGGAATTTTTTAAATAATAGTGGGATAAGAGATGTTCATCCTAAGGAAAATGCAAACTCTGGAATCCATAAAAAAAATTATTGATAGATTTATTAGGTAAATTCTCCAGTTCTAGATATGGAAGACATCATAATAAAGTTAAAAGATAATTGTCAGATTGGAGAAAATACTTGCTGTATATACTAACGTAAAAGTGGAACGGTTACTACTCTTAATATATTGGAAGCCTCCCACCTCGAATTATACCTTAAGATTTGTATATTTTGCTGTTTAAATATTACCTCAAAAAATAAAAAGGACTGTAAACAAATGTTGAATTCTGTTATTGATAAGCACCCAAAATATGTAGTGTACTGATACCTGCAACTTACTTTGAAATGCATAAAATAAGATAAATTGATAAAAGAATAGATAGATGGAAAGATATGTGATAAAGTCAATATAGCAAAATGTTAATTATAAATTCTAGGGGATGGGCCAGGCAAGGTGCCTCATGCCTGTAATCTGGCACTCTAGGAGGTGGGTGGATTGGTTGAGTTAAGGAGTTTGAAACTAACCTGGTTGAGTTCAGGAGTTTGAAACAAGCCTGAGCAAGAGCAAGACCCCCATCTCTACTGAAAAATAGAAAAATTAGCAGGTGCCTGTAGTCCCAGCTACATGGTAGGCTGAGGACAAGGGGATTGGCTCAATCCCAAATAGTTTAAGGTTTCGGTGAGCTACAACTGCAGCGCACTCTACCCAGGGTGACAGAGTGAGATTCCGTCTCAAAAATTAAAAAAAAAAAAAATAAGTAAATATATAAATTCTAGGTACGTGGATACCTAGATACATGGATGTTAACTATATGTACAATTCTTTCAATTTTTCTGTATTCCTGAAAATGTCCATAATAAAATGTTGGCAAAGAAACCCCCTAAAATTAATGAGAAAATACATAAAATGCCTAAGAACACTAAGTGGAGCAAATTAACAGAAAATTTGAAGTAAAGAAAAACAAGGAAGGAAGGGAGGGTGGGCCCAGTCTCAGTTAGAATCAGCAAAAATGTGTAAAGTTTGATAACAACCACAAAAATACACGTAGGAAAAAGTATACTCACTAAGATATTTATTGCTTTGTTTGAAACAAAAAAGGAAAGAAATGAAAACAATCCTCCCCAAATAAACAAATAAGTAATAGTATGTCTGTGTCACAACAGTTAAAAAGAGAAAGTTAGTTCTCTGTGTACTAACAGGAACGACCCCCAAGGTCTATTGCTCATTGATGAAATGAATGTCACAGAGTGAATTGTACAAAATGACCATTTACATAAAAAATAATAATATAACTATGAAGGTATGTAACCCCCTCCCCCCCCAAAAAAACCCAAAGCATATATATTTTCATGAATTTGTCTCAAGAGAGAATGAAAGAGGAGTGGGTGGAAGGAGGCTGGAGGGACAGTTATGCTTCCACTCTGCAGACATCTATATAATTTGGACTTTTTACCATAAACATGCCTTTTACATAAACATACTTTGGTAACTTTTTTAATCACCTAACTTGACCTAGGACGCTAATAAAGACTATTATCTATATATCTTTAAATCTCCCTGTGAACATTTCAAAATTCAGTCAGGAATCCACATTTTTTGCCATCTAACATCAAAAGTCTCCAGTCTTGCAGACCAAACATCTGGTGATCTTTTACAGGATTCTTCTTTACTTTTCATCTGAATGTCTGGCCTTCATGCCTGTAAGTCAAATGGTCACAAGCCCGTAAATCATGTGAAAGTTCTTTCTTCTCCCAACTTCATCCCCTGAGGGCTTAACTCAACTCTAGATGCAGAGTCTGGTCCCAATAGAAGCACCATTGAAAGGAAAGTGTCTCCGCACATAATGGAACGCATTCTGAGCGAAATGCCAGGGATTAGCTGGGGTTGGGGAGGACAGAATTTTACAAAAATAATGCAAGTCAAAGGAAAGAAAGGCAAAGATGAGGAGAAGAACAAACACAAGGAAAGTCGATGTAGAGGGAGAAAGAGGGAGCCAAGAGAGGGCTTTGACTTATATTTGCAAGATTCTGACCCGTGAAAGGATTCAGGAGGCATTTGGCCACCTGAGCATGCGCAAATGCGCGCACAGATTTCTTGGTTCAGAAACCGCGAGACTTGGTGGAGTCCAGCCGACTGGTAAATTGCTCCTTCATAAGGAAGATTCGAAATCAGGGACAAACAGAGATAGACAAGGGCGTGGGAAGTGTTGAGTCGGGACACATTCTAAAAAATTTTATGGAGGTGACAAATATGTTTCCTGCTCATAGAGACCCTCAGAGTGTTTTGCAAGTGTGCTTTCCCTATCTGGGGAGGGACTTCGCCTCTTACTCACCTGTTCTTTCTCTTGTGGGGATAGACGGCTTTCATCTGGGATCTGTCCAAAATACCTGCGTCCAGGTAAGGACGGAATGTAGTCAAACCCACAGTGCGAGTCACAGAACTCATTTTTCACTACTTCTCCTGAAGGGGAAACTCGCCCTCTGCTTTTGAAGGGAGGAGGGGTGCCCTGCTCATCTGTGGCCTCCTTTTAAACACCTTCAGCTTACTCAACGCACGTACAAGGTACCTAATTAGTGTGAGATACTGTGCTTTGTTCTGGAAATGCAAAAATGTGTGGCATGACCCTCTCCCCAAGAATTTCACAGTCTGATGGGTAAATATTTACACTATGATGGATGTTTGTAAAAGGCATAGTAACAGCACAAAGTCAATAGTGATCCACTGCCTGGGAGGGTAAGATCCAGGTCTGGTGTCACAGAAGATGAGCTCTGCGCTGTGCTTTAAAAATGAGAATAAGAAGAAACAATGGAGTAGAAGAAAATATTTGCAAAAGACGTATCTGATAAAGGCCTGGTATCCAAAATACACAAAGAACTTCAGACTCATCAATAAGAAAACATTAAACAATCCAGTTTCAAAAATATCTGAACAGACACCTCACCAGAAAAGATGTACAGATGACAAATAAGCATGTGAAAACATTCTCCGCACCATATGTCATTAGAGACATATGGATTAATTGCAAATTAAAAAAAGATACGGCTACGCACTTATTACAAGGGCCAAAATCCAGAACAGTGACAACACCAAGAACTGACAAGAATGTGCAGCCGCAGGAAGGCTCATTCAAGGCTAATGAGAATGCAAAACAATACAGCCACACTGGAAGACGGTTAGATGGTTTCTTACAAAACAAAACGTACTATTATCAAATGATCCAGGAGGCAAGCATGTTCCTTGGTATTTACCCAAATGAGCTGAAAACTTATGCCCACACCACAACCTGCACACAGACATGACAGCAGCATTGTTCATAACCGACAAAACTTGGAAGCAACCAAGATGTCCTTCGGTAGGTGAATGGATAAATATAAACTCTGGTGTATCCAGACAATGGAACATTGTTCAGAGCTAAAAACAGTGACCTGTTAAGCTGTAAAAATCCATAGAGGAAACTTAAGTGGAAGAAGCAGATATGAAAATATACAGTATGATCCCATCTGTATGACATTCTGAAGAAGGCAAAACTATGGCGACAGTAAAAAGAGCAGTGGCTGCCAGGGGTTAGGAGGGAGGGAGGGATGCGTGGGTGGAACACAGAGAATTCTTAGCACAGTGAAATTATTCTGTGTGATACAACCATGCGGATACATGTCAGGATACACTGCACAGCACCAAGAGGGAACTTTTATATACTATGGACTTTGGCTGATGATGATGTGTCTACTTATTCATTGAAGGCAACAAACATCTCACTCTGGTGGGGGATGCTGAAAGTGGGGAGGCTTGGAGAGGGGCAGAGATGTATGTGGGAACTCCCTGTGCTTTCTGCTCAATATTGCTGTGAACTCAAAACTGCTCTAGAAACTAAAAGTCTATTTTTTAAAAAATCAGTAGGAGGGTATCACACACACACCAATGTGGGCACGGGAAGATCAGGCCCTCTGGATGACAAGTGAAATGCTCATGTAAAGAAACACACAGGTATATTTTTAAAGATCATAATTCTATTTGATGGTTGGGGAAAGGTAGATTATGACTGCATAGCACCGATCACAGAAAATAGTGATGTTGACAATTCCCAATAGGTGATAGCTGCCATTGTTATTCTTGGTCACCTTCTCGTTGTCACCACCGTCATCATCAGTGACAGCATTCCAGCCAAGGAGAACAACTAGTCTAAAGCTAAGAAACCCCCAAAGCTGTTGAGAGTTGGCAGAGAGTGTCCTGCTGCTAGGACACAGGAAGGGAGGTAGGAGCTGTGGAGAGACAGACCAGGTCTTGAGAGCCATGATGACTCTCAGAGAAATGAGGGCTTTATCCTATAGGTAGACAGGGCATCACTGGATAGCTTAAGTGAGGGAGTACATGAGAACAGATCTTCACTTCTGAAAAACAGAACGGAAGCCAATCGGAGGCTGTTGCCATTGCCCAAGAGAGGAATGAGGATGCTCTGGCCCAGGTAGCAAGGGTAGGATGGAAGGGAAGGAGGACGAGCTGGCTGAATGCAGGGACTTTAGTGACTGCCTGGATGTTGAGGTGAGGGAGAAGGAGAGGAAGTACAGGGTGACATTCTGGTTTTGGTAAATAAAAGTGGCAAGGACTTACAGGGAGGCACCTGTTGGAATAAGGCAGTGAGGTGAGGGGGAGCAGAGAGTGAAGAGCGATGAGTTCTCGGCCCATGGAATTTCCCAGATGGCCAAGGGCTTCGTGACACCACCAAAGACCAACACTCGCAGCACTGAGGAATTCCTGCCACCTGTTGAGCCTGCCGTCTACATTAGCTCATTTAATCTGTCCAACAGCTCTGTGGGAAAATCATCTTGTTGTTATCCTCCTTTTACAGAAGAGGAAACTGAGGCTTACAGACTTGCTAAAAGTCACATAGGTAGGAGTGGGGCAGACGTCTAAACACCTGTGCTTATCTGCCTGCAAACTCTACATCCTCTAAATTCAATGGTTTTCAACATTTGTTCTCTCATGGCACACTTGAACCTATAGTTAAACTTCCACAGCACACCTAAATTATGTTGATAAAAAAAAAAAAAATTAGAGGCAGCACCTGTGGCTCAGTGAGTAGGGCGCTGGCCCTATATACTGAGGGTGGCAGGTTCAAACCCAGCCCCGGGCTAAACTACAACAAAAAAATAGCCAGGTGTTGTGGTGGGCACCTGTAGTCCTAGCTACTCAGGAGGCTGATATAGAGAATCACCTAAGCCCAGGAGTTGGTGGTTGCTGTGAGCAGTGTGATGCCACAGTGCTCTACCAAGGATGACAGAGTGAGCCTATGTCTCTACAAAAAAAAAAAAAAGAGTGAAAGTAAGGATATACTTACTGTACTTTGGATTTCTTTCAAAAATAATGGTCTTTAAAATTTTTCGCAGCACATCTAAGGTCTAACACTAGTTGCTCTAAATCAACGAGCTCTGTTGGCTCATTGAACTGCCACCACCTTTAGCCCTTTCTCCTTTGTAGATGGCCTTGTCCTCCCAACAGATCCAGACCCCACCCAGGCGCATAGCTTTGTGGGCACCCTGAGCAGGGCACAGGCTGCATGGCTGTACATGGTATCCCTGTGTCCTATTTCCTAAGCACAGTCATACACGGTTCTCATGTTCTTTCCCTGAGGGAGGGTTGGGCAGATCTGAAGGCACCGTACATCCATAGGGGGATTTCAGCAGCGGTAGGGGGTCACCTTCCACTGTAGTTAAATGGCACTTCCCAAAGGAATCATCCTTATCCACATGTACACCTGCCTCCCTTTCCTAGATAGGGAACTAACTCGGGAAATAAAGAAGGCAACATGATAAGGTGAAGTTTTCATTAAGAGAAAAAAAAGCAGGATTAGAAGTAAAAACTGAGTCAAGAGGAAGTAAAGGAAAATGTATACTAGGTAGATTTGTCATGAAAACATTTGGGAATGTGAAGTCTACTTTCCTCAGCAATGTGGCGTCATGGCAATTGCTACAGCTAATTAATAGCTATGACTTTTAGGATAGCAGTTTCCACATGCCAGTCCTTGCACTCAGGTAGGCCGAGGTGGGAGGATCACTTGCAGTCAAGAGTTTGAGCACAACCTGATCAAGAGTGAGACCACATCTTTACAAAATATAGAAAAATAAGCTGGGCATGGTGGCAGGTGCCTGTAATTCCAGCTACCCAGGAGGACTGCTTGAACCCAGGACTTTGAGGTTGCAGTGAGCTATGATCTTATACCACTGCACTCTAGCCTGGTGACAGAGTGAGACCATGTCTCATTAAAAAAAAAAAAAAAGAGGGCAGTGCCTGTGGCTCAAAGGAGTAGGGCGCTGGCCCCATATACCAGAGGTGGCGGGTTCAAACCTGGCCCCTGCCAAAAACTGCAAAAAAAAAAAGACAAATGTCAGTTCTTGGACCCAGGAGGTCCATGATGAAGTGTCACTGCAAGATGAAATGAGAAAAATAAAGGCAATGCAATATGCTTGTGTGCAGGTGGGTGTGATACTCATATCTATTACATAAATATGTACGTCAGTATAACTTTCCTAATTGTTTTTTCTAGGAATATCTCTCCTTTATTGGGACTATTGTCTTCTCAATTTTAGAGTATTTTTTACATTCCAAACAGTAGCTCCTAAATTCTAGAAGAACTACCGCAGGTACCAAATCTTAGTCATTTAACCAACATGCACAAAGAATTTACTCTCTGCCAGGCCCTGGGGATCTTCCAGTGAACAAGACCAACCAACTGCTTCTGTCACAGAGATTACCCAGCAGGAAGGACGGTATGAATGATGTCATGAGGAGCTCTATAATCGAGGTGGAGGAGAAGCACAGGGTATGACAGGAGCATACGACAGGCAGTCTCACCTCACTGCAGGCTTCCCAGAAAAACTAACACTTAAGCTGAGACCTAAAAAGTGAGTAAGACGTGGCTGAGTCTGGCAGTCCAAGGAACTGAAGGAAGGCAGTACCGCGGAAAGGCTGGGGGGCTGGCCGCATTGCAGAGCTCTTTACCAGGTGACATCCAGACAGGCTAAGAGAAGACAGTGCCTGCACCACAGGGAAAGCTGAATCAAACACACAGTCTGCGTCTCAGAGGATGCTGCTGTCTGCTGGCAGCAAGTCACCAGCTAATAAATGTCTAACCGCACACTATCAAGCCCTGTTGGATTAATAATACGTGTTCAGTGAGTAAGGCTCCATCACTGCTGGCAAGGTTGGCAGACAGGTCACTTTGCTGACTGCTCTGAGCTTTATTTTTTCTCATGTCTAAAATAAGAAAGTAAAATACACTGACAGTTCTCTGCTGGAGCTCTCATTCCTTAAGGACAAACGTGTCACAGCTACCACTTAACTGAGCATTTAAAATTTGAAGCCACTGTGCCAGAAGTCATATCTGTATTATCAGCAACCCTCAAAACAGCCCCCTGAAGTGGGCATTTTTTACCACAGTTGAGAAACTCAGACATAAAATAAAAGATCCAAGGCCCCACACCTCTTAGGTAGCAGGTTCAGGATTCAAACCCAGTTCTATCTGATTCCAAGCCCTGCTTTTTGCATCATCCACACCACTCTTCTTGACATGCAGTGACACAATCACTGTGTTCTGTTAGTGTTCTTCAGCCTGGCATTCAAGGTCTCTTTTGTCCCTCTCTCTGCCTTGGCTTTGGTCATCCTGACTTCTTAGTTGGCCTAATATACTCGCTGAGCTGAAACATGATGTTTACACTGTTCCTTGATGTGACCTCCACCACTCCCTCTCCCACTGGACCAAAATCAAATAAGCAACTGGAAAGTGACTGCTATAGACTGAATATTTGTGTTCCCCAAAATTCACGGGTTGAAATCCCAACCTCAGTGTGATGGTATTAGGAGGTAGGGTCTTTGGTAGGCAATTAGGCCATGAATGGAATTAGTGCCCTTATAAAAGAAATCACAGTAACCTCCTTCACTCCCTCTGACCTTGTGAAAACACAGCAAGAAGACAGCTACCTCCAAAGCAAGAAATGGGCCCTTGCCAGATACTAAATCTATTGGCACTTTGATCTTGGACTTTCCAGCCTACAGAACTGAAAGAAGTTAATTTCTGCTACTTAAAGACCACTCAGTCCATGGTATTCTGTTAAGAATGGGTGAAGGCAATGACAGCAACAAAATACACAATACA
Source organism: Galagoides demidoff (assembly GCA_963574575.1). Classification (NCBI taxonomy): domain Eukaryota; kingdom Metazoa; phylum Chordata; class Mammalia; order Primates; family Galagidae; genus Galagoides; species Galagoides demidoff. The sequence continues at coordinate 26,220 of CAUYQV010081131.1, forward strand.
GGGTGACATAGCACATGGGAGTAGATGTTCTAGGAAAGGGTGTTTGAGGTCCAGCCAAGCCTACAGAGCAGTCTAAGATCAGGGGAAGAGGAAGTTCCAGTGGGAAGGTCTTGGTCAACATCAAGGCACTCCTGCAAGTGTGACAAATGGGCCAAGCACTGTGGCATATGTGGGATGGATAACACAAGACCCAGGCATACTTCCAGCCAAGAGTGTCCTGGGATATGACTGGGACTGTGGAACCAAATTAAGGACTAAAATAGGCACTTCATCCTGAGAAACAGGGTAAAAAAAAAAAAAAAAACTTCGTAAGAAGGGAACCCAAGATTAGGAACTGGCCCCATGGGAAAAAGAAGGCATATAGTCACTGATACGGACTTTTCAAGCCAGGCTTGAAAAAGAAAGGTTGCATTGCTTCAATGCCCAAACTCCCCAGGAAGGGAGAAAAGTGGCCCCAGAAACTGGGGCAGATTTGAGTCTGATGGTCTTAGGCAGGAATTGAGTGAGATCACAAAATTTCTCTTGGCCTGCTTTAGTTCTAATCCTGGCCCAGGTGCTTACTATCTGGGTAACCTTGAACAAGTTGTTGGGAGACAATTCTCGGTGGGCCTCTCACATTTTTTCGTATCTTATGAGAGAGGTGCTAAATATCCTTTGTTCCAGGTTGTCTTTTCAAGGATGTTTGTATAGTAAACAGCCTTGGAAGATACGCTTCCAATCTTTGGAATGGAAGTCAAGCAGGCTTACTGCCCATTATAAAAGAGTTGGGTTCCCTAGGCTCAGGGTTCCTCTCTTATAATGTAACTCACTTTGTGTTGCTGGTGCCATCTGGGCCACTTTACATATTTACTCGACATATTTTATTCTCTCCTACCTCCTATCTCATAGGAATTATAAAAAGGAGCTCACTGTAAATACTAATGTGCTCCATTATAAATAATTATTACTAATAATACAAAATGTATACCTTCAGGACCCAGCTCTTCTCCTTGCCTCTATGATGATCTTTTCAAATGCTCCGGGATAGAGTTTAGTCACATAATTTATATACATATTGTCAAAAAATCGTATGTTTACTTCTTGAAAGTTATTTTTAGCTCTCTGACTTGATTACTCATGAGGAAGGCAGAGATCATATCTCCCATATCTTCTGAATCAAGCCTCTATACTTAGATTTATGGTGGGAACACACAAGATGCAAGTAAACACTTATAAACTGAATCTTACTTGTCACCATTCTGCATACCTATTACCAGGGATAAACTTAAGAAAAGTCAGTAGGAAAGAATGTTAATAGTTTTTAATCAATTTTACTGTCTCTGTGACACAGACTATAGCCTGGAGAGAGGGCAGGCTGGTAGAATCTGTAGGATAACAAGCACACTGAACTTAATCTGACTCAGCACCTACTCTGTTTGTAGGGTATTTGCGTCTAGTGTATTATTAAGCACAACTTAAGTGTTTATATGTACAAAGTAAACTGTAATAATTCATGTCAGTTCTTTCTAGCTACTCATTGTGTGGAACAGGCTCATCCTCAGAAAACAGTCAGGGTCAAACCTCGGAAGCCACATCTTAGCCCTGTTCCTAAGATCTCTGAACCACAAAATAGGTCATCTGTTCCAAACAGTTGTTAATGGAATTAAAGTCTGAGCTATTACGGTCAGCAAGTAATAAGTAACAGCAAAACTTAAGGCAATAGGAACCAAAATTAAGCTGATACTACAGATGGTTCTTATGTTATTGCCTGCCTTATACTGACTTGGGGTAGATAGGTAGTTTATTTCCTCCAAGTCTTTCACTCCACAAGGTAGGAGAGGAGGTTTGGTCATGGATCTTCAGACACGTGGTTAACTAAGGGCTGAAAATGCTCTCTTAGAGATATGCTGAAGACACTAAATTGTTTCTACCAAGACACCAATACACTTCCAAAAGGCCACAGTTACTGGGTATGATATTCTACAAAGTAAATAAATCTATCATTTCACAAACCTGCAAATGAGGGTTTGCACTGCCCCCCCTCCAAAGTGCCTGAATGTGGAAATACAGCAATGTTAGATTCTGACAACATGTCAGCCTTGTCACTGCCTGTGAGCAGAAAGAGTAAAGAGGGTGTGAGAGCCAGAATCTCCCTGCCCTGAATCTCCCATGTTCTGTTCTAAGTTACATATGACCCACCGTGTTCCTTAAGAAGAACAAGGGCTCCCAGGTAACATTAGCACATGTGAAATTAAGTAAAATTGTGTATGTAATGTGTCTGATTCATTATAAGCATCCACTGAATGTTAATTCACTTCTCTCTTTTCATGTTCCATAACAAAAAAAAAAAAACAGAAATTGGGATGGGAATGTACCCCTGAGCCCAAGAGAGCAGTGACAGAGTGAACAACTACAGCCAGCTTCCTCGGGCGTCACCTCCAGCTTCCTCGGGCGTCACCTCTACTGTGCCAGCCATGTGTTCAACAGAGGACAAGAGGAACACCCATCTGCGCAGAGGGCATGGGGAAAATCCAGTGGCATCTGCCACCGTTAGAAATGGGAACACCTGTCCTTAGGAGCCTGTTCTGTGAAATGATCTGCCCAGATTCGTGTTCCCTGATCCCTCTAATCAGTTCAGGTTATCTCTAGGTGGATAGCACCCTCCTGAGTGTGTTCCCATGGGTGATCAGGAAGTGAAATTTTGCTATCTCTTTCTTTCGCCAGAACATGAAGGATTTGCAATGCCATTGAGTGCTGGCGAGTTAGACCAAACAGCCTGTGACTATTCAGCGTTGTGCATGTGAAAACCTCCAAATGACCCACCGTGGGTCACGCCAGTGCAGGCAGCTGGGCCAGCCATGCTGCCCAGAACTGGAGCCAGAGCAGATCTTTCCCTTCACACACCCTTCGCTGCCAAGCATTGCAGGGTTAGTTAAAAATCAGAAACAATGAACCAATCTCACACGCCAATACACTGGGGCCGTTTACACCTCAGAGGTAAAACTCTAACCTTGGTCCAATCCAACTACTCTCTGTATACATTAAGTACAATTATGGCTGACACAAATATCAGATATGCCAAGTATAAATAGATTTGAGATCTCAGGATGAAAGGCCCAGTGCTCTCTGCCGTTTGTGATGTTATGTTGCAGGAATCCGGCGTCACCTCCCTCTTCCTCTTTTGTGCTTTCCACTTTCCCCAACTAAGGAAACAGAGGTGGAGGGACCGCTCAGACCAAGCCTTTGTCTCTGCTTTGCCAGGGAAGAAGGAAAGGAGGAATAGGAAGGAAATCTTTAGGTTGAACTCTTCTGGTCACTGAGATTTGAAGATGCTTGGAATACTCAAACCTCTTAAAATGGCTTGAAGGTTTCAGATAAGGAGCGAGTTTTAGGATGAGCTGTATCAGCATGACATGTACCTGCCATGCAAATGTTAATGTCTTAATGAATGTTTTTGCTTCTCTTATTGAAGGGCCCTGGAATCTTTCAGGATGAAAGGCCAGCAGCCTGACAGGGATTAATGACAGGCGTCAGGTGTTATTATCCTCCCACAGAGATACCTGCCATCTGGAAGGCAGAAGGGGAGTTTTCAGCCTGAGGCACTCATGGGAGGTGCAGTTTTGACCGGCTCAGAAAAACCTCCCCAGAAGTGGCCAACAGCACCAAGAGAAAAGGGGGACAGGAAGAAGAATAACAGGAATAGCATGGGTTGAGACTTACCCGGATGTCTCAGCGCTGTAAATTTAATTCTGACAACAACATTTTGTAAATGAGGAGACAGAGGCACAGAGAGATCGAGTAACTTGCTCAAATTTAAACATCTTGTAAGTGGTACGAGACAAATGATTCTGGAGACAAAGTTCTTGACAGAGAAAAGCAGTTGAGTCCTGTTTGTTTCATAAAACACTTGACTGTTTTAATAAAGTTGATTCTACTGATCCATGAGCAGGATATGGTTTTTCCATGTGCATCAGCTGCAGTTTCTTTCCTCAATGTTTTGTAGTTCTCTTTGTAGAGATCTTTACCTCCTTGGTTAAGTTTATTTCTGGGTATTTTGTTTCCTTTGGAGCTATTGAGAATGATGGGGAGAACCACATGGATTCACTATTAAGTTAGAACTAACTACGGAGCACCAGTATGCCGAGAGGGACGTAAAGCTCAGTGGAAATCAGGTGAGGGTAGTGGGGAGGAGCGGACACAGGAAAACCTACCCAATGGGTACCATGAACACTATTTGGGTGATGGGCACTCTGAGAACCATGACTCAAGCATTAAAAAATCAATCCATGTGACTGAAAATATTTGTGCCCTGTAATACTTTGAAATTAAAAAAAAAAAAAGACTTGACAAGCTCCAGTGTGATAAAGGCCCCACATGGCTGCCTTTATTCCTCCCTCTAATTCTGGTCTTGTTCCTAATGAGCCCCAATCCTCTCAGGAAAATACGTGACCAGAAGCTGAAGAGGGTAAGACTGCCCAGCACCTGCTGCTGGGGCCTAAGAAGGGGCTGTCAGGTCAGGTTAGGGTGAGAGACGTGAGAGCTGGAGGCTCCGCGTCTCCAGGGAGGCTGCTCTAGCCTGGGCAAGACGCTGATGGAGCTTAGGTGGACCACGTGGGCTCAGGCAGAAGAGTAGCCAGGCCAAGGAAAGGCCAGGAAACTCCTCCAAATAGGGCACTGCTGACAGACCCACACGCACTCTAAAAGACTGGAGAAGAAAAGACTCAGGAGATGGGGGAAGTGTCCTCACACATTTCATCTGTTCTCTTGGGAAAAGGGATAAAACCCTCCCTGCCCGGTGATCCCAAGGGGCAAAAGTCACACAAAAGCAAAGAATCTATTTCTTTCTCTCTCTCTCTCCCCCATTCCCTCTCTGCTCTCCTCCCCTCTTTCCCTCTCCATCTCCAAAATTTAAAAAAAAAAAAAGATGAAGAAGAAAGAAAAAGCAGCCACAGCTAAATACAGTGAATGCTCAGAGCTGACCAGCCACAGACTGCCCCATGTCAATAAAGATATTTAAGTACCAGCTGGCAGCCCACTGGCATCCTCTTGCATAACACCCCCTTCACTCTCAAGAGTCCTGCTTTGGGTCTAAATAACGGGTCACCCCAGAGAGGGTATGCGGCCCCTCAGCTCCTGGATAACTTGCATAGGCTTCAAAATATTACCAAGCTTGTAATTTTTTAATTTGCATATACAAGGTTTTTGTTTTTTTTTTTTTTTTTTGAGATAGTAACCCTGTGAAGAATTTGGGACTACATGGTTTGTTCTTTGTATCTATTTTTCCACTGCCATTGTGGTAACCGAACATATTCCCTCAAAGGTTTGCTCCATTTTCCTCTCCCCACGAGCTGAGCTCCCCGCCAGCAGCGGAAACAAGCCCGGGAAGGCTGTGCAGAATGGAAAAGGCAGGAAAGCGCTGTTTGGCTTGGAGTCCCATGGCAGGCAGGGTGGAGAAGGGACTGAGCTTTCTGAACAGGGTGTTCTTTGGGGACGAGGGAACTTGGGGAAGGCATCTAAGTTCAAAACAAACTAGTAGCAAGGGCAGGAGGAGCTCAAGAGTGCCCAGGCGGGCGTCCCTGTGGGCCAGGTTGGAAGCCACATCTGGGACATGGTCGTTTTTTCAGATTGCAGCACTGTTCTGTCTGGGGTTTGTTTGGGGGTGGGGTGAGGGGTGTTTATTTTATTTTTTTATTTTTCGCATGCATGCATCACAACATGCCAAGTGGCTAAAACAGCAATTTTTTTTTAAAATAGTCTTACTGTGTCGCCCTTGGCAGAGTGCTGTGGCATCACAGCTCACAGCAACCTCCAACTCTTGGACTTAAGTGATTCTCTTGCCTCAGCCTCATAAGTAGCTGGGACTATAGGCACCCACCACAGTCCCTGGCTATTTTTTGTTATAGTTGCCATTGTTGTTCAGCAGACCCTGGCCAGATTCGAACCCGCCAGCCCCATATATGTGGTCAGCGCCCTAGCTGCTGAGCTATAGGCGCCGAGCCTAAAACAGCAATTTTTAATTATAGTTTATAGGAGGGAGGAAAAGAAAGAGACACATATAAAAGATCTCAGTAAAAGAAAGTCATCGAAGATGAAGTGAATACTCGGCACATTCTGGGTTAATGCTGCCTCCGGAACAGGAGCAGAGCAAAGCTCTTTCAAGTTTCCTTCTAGTTTGTGGTTCTTTGGTTCCTGCAAAGGGGAACTTGGTGAAGTGCAGTGTGAGAGAACAGGGCTGGGAGCACCTTCGTCCCCTGATCAGCCGTGGGACTTCCAATCATCTCAGCAGAGTTCACACGGGTTCACATGAAGCCATTAGGAGAGATGTTTCCAAGGTTCCTTCTAACTCTGGAGTTCAGTGATTCCCTGATTTAGTCATAAAGGAGTTTATTCTGGAAACACCTTCCACCAGGTAAAGTATTAAGGGAATATGTGTGTGAGCCGCTTGGAGTGTTTGTAAATAGGAACACAAGACATGAGAAGTGTAAGTAGTGAAGCCCCGGGACCTCTCCAGGACACCAGCTACCTCTGTCCCCCACAGTTTTAGATTACCAATGGGAGGGGCAAAAGCAGGGCCTCTCTCTCAGAAATCTCCTTGAGAAAAGAAGTGAAGGGTGTCATGGTAAGAGCTGTTGATGTCCCTTCCCCTAAGGGACCATTAGCAACTGACTTTGTCACTGGGCAGAAGCACTGGCTTGAAGCACCATGGCCACAGCGTATAAGTGGGTCATCCCATGATATAAGTTAAAGCAGAGATATCAAAGGAGAAATGTGGAATGGATGGCAGGGTCGGGGAGGGGGGGGGTCAGTGTAGGAATATTTGAAGAAGACCCAGAAATAACAAGGAAGCCAGGACAGCTGGGTGCTGATTACTGTTGCACAGGGAAGTTCTGTTCTAGGGTCCTCAGCAGCACCCCACACAGCCTGTGGGTGGTCCTGGGGGAGTCTGGGCAAAGCACTGGCTAGTCCATGCAGACATAGGGTGTTGGCCTGAGGACGGAGCATATCCATACCCACCTGCTTTTGTTCCCGGAGGACAGCCAGGTGTGTGTCTGTGCTGCTTGGGAGCAACTGAGACACAGCCTTTGCTGTGGGGAACCAGGGCCACTAAAGGGCTCAGCCCTCAAGTCCTCTGTACAGCCCCCATTCCTGTGAGCTGGGAGTATGTGATGCTTTGAATACAGCTGGTTGTCATCTCTGAGGCAAGAAGCCACCCTTAAGCCCCAGACCTTAGCTGAGTGACGTTGCCGTAGTGGCAAAGCCTTCCGCATGAATCAGGCTTTACGTAAACTATCTCATCGCCAAGTCCATGATAACCCCATGAAGTACACAGAACTGATGTTATCACTCTCATTTTATTTTTTTTTAATTTCATATTTATATGAGAATACAAATGTTCATTTCTAAGGTAGAGTTCAAGTTGTAGCTGAGCCCTTCACCCAGGGGCTGTGCTGAACACCCCCACATTGTGCACATTAAGTGCAATCACCCTCCCTCCTTCCCCCCTTTTTTTTGCCTCCTCTCCCCTCCACCTCCCTCAACTATACTTGTGTTTTTCTTTCGCTTGGGCTTGTAGTTGTGTACATATTGGTTTCATATTAGTAAGCAAAGCAACAGCCCCATCTTTACTAAAAATAGGAAAAAAATAGCCAGGCATAATGGTGGGCACCCGTGTAGTCCATTCACTGGATACTTTTTTCCATTCTTGCGATACTTTACTAAGAAGAATGTGCTTCAGCTCCATCCAGGTAAACACAAAAGATGTAAAATCTCCATCTTTGGGGCTCTTAGGTTATCATTCCCATTTTTAAAATGAGAAAACTGAGGCTCATTGTGACCTAATAAGACACTCAAGCTCCGTGGCTAGGGAGTGTCAGTGGGTAGACTTTGGTGTTCAAGGTAATGAAAGTCAGTGCTTCAAAAGAAAACCAAAGGAGGCACAACCAATCCTCCTTGTGTTCTAGAATGTACATTCATTCATGCCACCAGGGACGTGAGCCCCAGGGGGACAACTGTGTGCGCATTCCTTTGTAAGAGGCGCCAGATCCCCGGCAAATTAGTAGCCTCTCCCCGCTCCCTCTCAGTGTACACTGAACACAACTCCCCAAATCACATTGGGTGGAAAAGTTAATAACAATCTCAGCTTCCCTATGGTGCTAATTAGTACTTAATATATTGAACACCCACACAGTCCTCACCAAGCCTTGCAGGGCTTTATGACCACAGAGAAAATACTGTCTTTATTCTCAAGGAATTTATAGTGTTAAGAGGAAGTAGAAGATGCAATATCAAATTACCCGGGGCATAAAATGCTTCACAAACTGGCAGTACGTGAAGTCTAAATATAGATGGACAATGTCTCAATTGGGGAAAAATCATCAGGGTTTGCTGGAACAAGCAGATTCTCCTTACCAAGTGTCATCAGTAAATCAAAACATCCCGGCACCCATTCAGAGGCATGCTTTAATTTCACAGTTTTGCATGTACTATTATAACTAATAGGTTGCACAATTCCTTTCCACCTTTTTTAATTCCTCTTACACAAATTATGATCATTAATAATAATCATTGACAGTAATTAAGTACTTACTCTCTGCCTGGCTCTCTGAAATGCTTTCTGTTTGTTATCTCAGTTTATTCCAAGACTGTATGAAGTAGCTGTGACTATCTCCATTCTTCAGATGTGAAAACTGAGGATTAGAAAGATTTTGAATAAATCTGCCCAAAGTCATATAGCATACAAATGGGGGAAAAAAGCAGAATTTACACCGAGATCTGTCTAAATCCAAAGTTCTTTTTTTTTTTTTTTTTTTTGAGACAGAGCCTCAAGCTATCCCCCTGGGTAGAGTGCCATGGCTTCACAGCTCATAGCGACCTCCAACTCCTGGGCCCAAGCGAGTCTCCTGCCTCTGCCTCCCAAGTAGCTGGGACCACAGGTGCCCGCCACAACGCCCGGCCATTTTTTGGTTGCAGACATCATTGTTGTTTGGCGGGCCCGGGCTGGGGATTTGAACCCGCCACCTTAGGTGTACGTGGCTGGCGCCTTAGCCGATTGAGCCACAGGTGCCAAGCCATAAATCCGAAGTTCTTAAAAAGAGTTCATATTTTCTCATTTTAACTGTATGGCATCCTGATAAATTAAGTAGGGAAGGTTATCTCAACTCCGTTTTAAAACTAAGCATCACCCAACGGTTCAATGACTTTACCTAAGGGTTTTAGCACACCCCTTAGTTAACCCTGCGACTCCATTCTACTTACAATCCATCCCATCATCTTTCTAAGGTACCAGCAAGTCCTGGCATCAAGAAGGAAAGCTAGAATATGGTCTTTGGCCTTGAGACCGAAGTATAAACAGGAGTGCAATCTATGCATTTTTAATTGTTATTTGCTGTGGGGGTAGTAGTATATACAAATTGGAAAATACCACCCTTTACCCAATAAAGAAAGCAGATAGTTTGGAGTCTTCAAGGCCAAGCTGGAAATGACCTATTTTTGAGAAAAGTGCTGCTCAGGACTCTTTCCAAAGCCAGAAGTAGTTGGATTCTTGGGCACAATCCCTTGAATGCCTAACCATTTTAGAACAGCAGTTCTGTCTGGTTCCCTGAATACTATATATGTAATGCTGTGTCCTCAGGGGTTCATATTCAGAGACACACAATGTCCATCTGCCCCTCACTGTCCAAGTCAATGTTAATTACCTGGTCTAAGTATTATTTGAGTTCTGAACTATACAAGTACATTTTCCCTTGCAATAATAATAAGCAACATGTGAGGAGACACTTTTAAGACCACCCAGTTATCCTATTCATCATCAAAATGCTCCCCTATATTTAGATCCAATGATGCTTGTATCTGAACCTTTTTTTTTTTTTTTTTTTTTGAGACAGAGTCTCCCACTATTGCCTGGACTAGAATGCCAGGGCCTCCGCCTACCATATAACAACCTCAGACTCCTGGGCTCAAGTGACCCTCCTCACTGAGCCTCCCAAATAGCTAGGACTACACAAGCACCCACCATCATGCCTGGCTAATTTTTTCCTATTTTTAGTAAAGACGGGGGTCTCTCTTTGCTCAGATTGGTCTTGAACTTCCTGACCTCAAGTAATCCTTCCACCTCTCTCTCCCAAAGTGCTAGGATTAAGGGTATGAGCCATCACTCCCAACCTGAACCTATCTTTATTAAAATAGTTACAAAATGATGATTTTTTTCCAACTTCAGCACATAGTCCACAGTTACCAGTCAGCTCCTTGCTTTGTATAGTAAGCAAGAGCCTTCCTTTCTGATTTATTTACTTACTTATCTGCCTTTCTATTTGTTATCAGTTTGGACTCATGAATTCCTGTTTTGGTCAATGGTTTATAATTAAATACTGTACTAAACTTACTTATTTGCTCAAAGTGTACCAGATTTAGCCAGTAGGAATCCCTTTAGGGGGATCTAGTGTCCTAGTGTCTAGGGATCTAGTGAAATTCCCCCATCATTTTTTCCTCCAAGCATGTTTTTATTTTCTGGCATAAAAAGATGTTTCAAGTTAATCTTGTAACTTCCCTGTCCCAGCTATGGAACTGGACATTTCTTCGAGAAGTTCTGATTCCTTTTAGGATCAGAAACCAAGATTTGAGTGTTCAGTCCTCATTGTTACTGGGTAGTCTTTGTTTCTGGGGCTATTTTTGTTGTTATGGTTTTCGTTTGTGTGTGTGTGCGTGCAGACAGGGTCTCACCACATTGCCTCAGCTGGTCTTGAACTCCTAGCCTTAAGCAATCCTCCCCACAGTGGCTCACAGTGCTGAGATTGCCGGTGTAAGCCACTGTACCCAGCCTCTAGGTCCTTTCAGGAGAAAAAGCTAGAAAAAATACACATGTATTTACACATACAAAAGTGCTCTTCTGCACTTTATTATGAATATGTATGTACAGATACACACAGATTTACATACATACATACATACGTGTGTGTATATTTCATATGTAAATATAAGGAATCACAAATTTACACTGATGCCTCTAATTCCAGTCCACCCCATAGACTTCCTTCCTGCCTTCCTCCATTCTATATTTTGATGACCCTTTCCCATAAGGAGAACTCTGATCTCAAAGCATTAGCACATTTCTTCAATTTGCCCAACCCCACCATACATCTAAAAGAGTTTTGTAATTGCTTCACACATCTATCACGAGATGAATAAAGGATAAATACTAGAAAGAGTTGAGGAGTTGGCTGCAATTCTCCCCACTCAACCTACCCAAGACTGACATACTCCAGCACTGTGTTCATGAGTTCCTGCACTTTGTTATGCCTTTTACTTTTTCCCCTTCTGTGTAGTTACAGCATTCATTTGAAATACAATTGAGCCCATTTGTTTCGAGTTGCTTTCAGTTTTGGGGATTTTTCCCCCCTTCCTATCTTGTCTTAATTTTATTATGAATATGTAGAACATTAACATTCCTCCAAAATCTCACTAAACCAAAGGGAAGTTCTCAGAAAAGCGTCAAGGGCTTCTCTGCCCTCCCTCCAATAAATGATTTTTTAAACAACTTCACTGTTTTCAGGTTTATCTTTTCAGCGTTTCTTTTGGTAGCAATAAGTAAATTGTTTATATATGTGTTTCACTTGCCCTTCTTTCTTACACAAAAGATAGTATCTCTTCTGTATTTTGAATTTTTTTCAATTAACATTTATTTCCTGGAAGGGTGGTTCATGCCTGTAATCCTAGCACTTTGGGAGGCCGAGGCAGGTGGAGCACCTGAACTCAAGTGTTCAAGACCAGCCTGAGCAAGAGTAAGACCCCGTCTCTAAAAAATAGATGGGTGTTGTGGCAGCGCATGTAGTCCCTGCTACTTGGGAGACTGAGGCAAGAGGATCACTTGAGCCCAAGAGTTAAAGTTGCTGTGAGCTATGATGCCACAGCACTCTACCAAGGCTGACAAAGTGAGATTCTGTCTCAAAAAAATAAATAAATAAATTCCTGGAAGTTATTTCATATTGGTTGATAGAAATCTCCCTTGTTTTGTTTTGTTTATAACTGCACAATACTCCATTGTGTGCATGTACCATATTTAATTCAACCAATTTCCTATGCTGGGGCACTGGGGAAGTTTCCGGTATCTTACAATTATAAATAATGTAATGAATAGCTGTAGTGTATATTCATTTTCATATTGTTGCAGGTGTATCTTTAGGGTGAATTCCTAGTATTACGATTTCTGGGTCAAAGGAGAAACACACATGTAGTTTTCTTAGATGTTGCCAAATTCTCCCCCAACGGTAAATCTCACAGATGTACCCTTGTGGATTCCTGACAGCAGTGTATGAAAATGTCTGTTTCCCATGGCCTCAGATTGTATTGTCAGCCTTTTCTAATTTTCCCAATCTGATGGATGAGAAGTGTATCTTATTCATTCTAGATTTAGTCTGCATTACTCTTATTATGAGTGAAGTTGAATACCTTTTCCTAAATTTATATTTCATATATTTAGGGCCACTTACATGTATCTTTTTGTAAATACTCCACTTCTAAGTTTTGCCTATTTTCCTATAGGAATTTTGGTCTCTCTCTCTTTTTTTTTTTTTTTTTTGTAGAGACAGAGTCTAAATTTATCGCCCTTGGTAGAGTGCTGTGGCATCACAGCTCACAGCAACCTCCAGCTCCTGGGCTTAGGCGATTCTCTTCCCTCAGCCTCCCAGGTAGCTGGCACTACAGGCACCCACCACAACATCTGGCTATTGTTTTGTTGTAGTTGTCATTGTTGGAGGTTTTTTTTTGTTTGTTTGTTTGTTTGTTTTTAGAGACAGAGTCTCACTTTGTCACCCTCAGGAGAGTCCCATGGCATCACAGCTCACAGCAACCTCCGGCTCTTGGGCTTAGGCGATTCTCTTGCCTCAGCCTCCAGAGTAGCTGGGACTGCAGGTGCCCTCCACAACTCCTGACTATTTTTTTGTTGCAATTTGGCCCAGGCTGGGTTTGAACCTGCCACCCTCGGTATATGGGGCTGGCGCCCTACCCACTGAGCCACAGGCACCACTCGGTCTCTTCTTCTTCTTCTTTTTTTTTTTTTTTATTGCTGGGGATTCATTGGGGTCCAAAGAACCAGGTTACACTGATTGCATTTGTTAGGTAAAGTCCCTTTATAGTTGCCCCCAAGAAGCGTGTCACACACCATGACCCCCACGCCCATCTCTTCTTTTCTCTCTCAATTTTAAAAGTTCTTTGTATACTAGGGATATTATCCTTATCTGTGTTATCTTTTATATGTGTTACAAATCTCTTCTCCTGGTTTGTGATTTGGTTTGGGTTTCGTTTATGATGATTTTTTGCCATGAAGAAGTTTGGGTTGTTTTTTATTTTCAGTCAAATTGTTCAGTCTTTTCTTATCAAGTGTCTGAAAATTAGTCATAGTTAGAAAGACTTTAAACCTAGGTTGTAAAGGAATTTACTCAGGGCTGTCTTTTAGTACTGATGTAATATCATTTTAAGAATTCAGCTCTCTAGCCCATTTAGAGTTTATTCTTATATATGACATGAAAAAATAAATTTACATTTTGCTAAATGACTATTTTGTCTATTTCAAAGAGCAGAGCGTCCCCAGCCAGGCTCTTAGTTGAAATCCTAGGAAAGACAAGACAACTACCCTCTCTTTAAACCTCAGAGAATTATGCCTCCATGTTAATACTAGTTCTAAAATCTTAATTATGTACTAATGAAATTCATGTTAGTAAATGTCTACTAGGTGTCCAGATACTAGTGTTTTATTTTTTATTTTATTCTATTTATTTGTTTATTTATTTTTGGAGACAGAGTCTTACTATATCGCCCTTGGTAGAGTGCCGTGGTGTAACAGCTCATAGCAACCTCAAACTTTTGGGCTTAAGTGATTCTCTTGCCTCAGCCTCCCAAGTAGCTGGGACTACAGGTGCCCGCCACAACACTCAACTATTTTTTTTTTGAATTGTAGTCATCATTGTTGTTTAGCAGACCCAGCCAGGCTTGGATCTGCCAGCCCTGGTGTATGTGGCTGGTGTCGTATACACTGAGCTATGGGCACAGAGCCTGAGATACTAGTGTTTTAGAATGGTAATTCCTGCACTTTGTCACCTTGTCAGGGAATGGTCTAAAGCTATGTATCCAATACAGTAACTACAGCCACATGTGGTTGAGCCCTTTTGATATGGATAGTGCAACAGAGAAACTGAATGTCTTATTTAATTTTAATTCATTATTTTAATTTTTAAGTTTAAAACAGAAGCTGTATAAAAATATTTTCCCATTGAACTTCATTGTTTTGAAAGAGCTACCTTCACTCAAACTATAGGATTATGTAAGAAATTATTGGTGTGTTGCAGCATGTGTCTGTGTCCATCTTACTTTTTTAATGTGACTAACTAGAACATGTGTGGCCCCATTGTATTTCTCCTCGGCAGCCCTGGCCTCGAGCCTCAGGACTCAGTGGGATTTGTTGGTACCATGTGGGAGCCGTCCCAGACATTTGGGATCTATACTTGACTAAGCTCTCACAGTGATTCTTATGCACAATAAGAGAAGCACTGGTCTGGAAGACCTCAGAAGACATGAGCCTTGGTGGTAGGCACCCAGCATGCCTTCATCCTTTGTGGGGGGGGGGGAGAGGCTGGGTGCAGCAGGGAGACCCCTGCCTGCCATTGTGACATCATAGAGTAAACCCCCTATGTCACCAGACTCCACCCAGCCTGGTGTCCTGTCTTCAGGACATCCTTTCCATCCTCTCCAAACCACAGCTCACCCCTCTGCAGGCAAGAGGGGACCTGATCCATCCTCACACTAAACATCATCCTCCCGAACTGATTGAGACAGAGCAGAAGACAAACTGAAACTTCTTTGCCTCTGCACTTCAAAAGTGAATGAGCAAACCCTCTCCACTGACTAAAAATGTTTGCCTCACCCAGGAGGTAAGTACACTGATTTTTGAAATCTTGTGAACGTCTCACATGTGTTGTACCCCTAAGGGTTGGTTTTGTAACACAGATTATCCCAGTTCATCCATTTAATTTATTTCACATGCTTTTAGTAAGGAGTGTGGGAACACACTGCAGATTACACAAAAGGGAGTAGAAACGGACTACTCTTGCCTAGTGCTTGCTGATAAACTTGTTGTGTCCATACCTTGGCCTCTTGCTCTTTCCATTAAAACTTCCATTTCCTCTTCCTTTGCCTCTTCATCTTCCTGTTCCTCTCTGTCGCCAGGACTACTTAAAGTCCTCTAGGCTCCTTTGTCCTTTCATCTGCATAATTCCTGTTGCCAAAATCTGGTCCCTGGCAAAGGCCAAGTGGTGGTGGCGAGCTGTGTGTCACCCTAGTGAACTGAAGGAACAGACACTAAGTTCTACACCTGAGAACAATGAAGCCTCCCCAAGGTCCTGCTGGATGCCAGCCCTCAGCTGGAACTGGGAAGGTGAACACAGGCGCTTTCTGGTCTCTTGAGAATTCAGGGACCAGAAAGTCTGCAGGGAAGTGCTGGCTTGTTTAGAATCGGACCCACATCTGGACATGACCAGTCTCCATACTGGCAACTGGCAACTTTTAGCTGAAAGGGTTACTAAAACAAATGGTGTTCCTCCTTAAATATCTTGCATTTCTCAGGAGAGAAAAATCACATTTACAATTAGCCAGCAAACTAGAGCCCACACTGAGAGAGCAATGTAGTGGCGTGCACTTGGTCAGCTGGAAGCTAGAGATCTCAAGGACAGTAAGCTAAGGAAGAGACACTTCTGGGACTGCAGAGCACAGCTGGTGATTCCGCAGACACATCCAAGTGTGGGCTCAGGGGACTTCCTTAACTCCGAGGGAGCCCAAACGGAATAAAGAAGTGGATGTGAACGTGACCCAAAAAAGGCAGTCACAATTAGAGCAAATTGTATTGTTCTGTATCATTGGTTTTCTAGGAGAGACAGAGAGGGAACGTGGGAGCGTCTGCTTACTAATATACACCTGAGTATAAAGTACATTTAATCCAGGGCCTCATTCTGTAGTAGTTCGACCATGCGGACTACAATCTGTAAATGTTGTCAAAGGTGACTGGGCCCGCCCTGTTCCTGAGTGGTGGCCTGGTGATGAGTCATGTGCGCAGTCTTCGGACGTGTGAATACTGACTCCACCATTTACTAGTCATGTGGCCTTGAACAAGTCAAACTGCGAATCTGAACCCTCACTTGTAGAATGGAAATGCGACCTCTTTTTCAGGCCAGTTGGGAGGCTTGAAGGATATGTCTGGGAAGGGTCCAGCAAGGTGCCTGGTAGTGAAAGAGGACAGCTCTTTCCCCTCATTGACCCCGGAGAGTAAATTTACATCTAACCCTCTGGAAGGCTGACTTGGCCAAAATCATCAGTCCAGGCATGGTCGCGACTAGAACTTAGATCCCGAGGGATCGTGGTCAGGAAGTCTCACTTCCAGATCCTCCAAAGGAGGCAAAGACAAACCTTTCCTTTAGAGCAGGAGCCAGGGACCTGTACCTTTAGGGGCTAGGGCAGGGAAATTGCCGGATTTTTAGAGTCCAGCGACCCGCCAGATCCTGACTCCTGGCCTACAGGCCCGCGGGAGGAATTTATCTGATCTCCAGGTCTCCACCCGCCCTCCCACCATCGGGCTCCGGGGAGCACGCCGCCCGGCCCAGCGCTGCCCGGCCGCACAGGGGCGGGAGAGGAAGGAGCCAAACAATGCAAAACACGCCGGGTGCGTCACCTTGGCAACGCGCGGCGCTGCTAGGCGACCGGGGCGCCGTAGTAAACGGGCGGGGGCGCGGCCGGGACCGCTGCAGGGGAGTGGGGCGGCTGGAAGGGAAGGGAGGAGGCGGGCGGGGCGGCCCAATGTCACGCCGCCACCGCACCCGGGCGCCCCAAATAGGGCCCTCCCGCCCTGCCCCCGGGTCCCCGAGAGCCCCCGCCACAGCCGCCCGGGGGCGTCGTCACCCGCGCGTGAGCGATTGCCCCACAGGATGTGCAGATGCCGCTGCCCCTCTGATTCACTCCAGCTGCTTGGAGACGGGCAGAAAGGCGGCTTCCTCTCCTGGAAATGACTGCATTAGCAAAAGCCGTCAAACATTTCCAATTAAAAGGCGGAAAGGGAAAGGGGACAGAGGGGTCCCCCAAAATGCTTTTCTTTGGTCCTTCCCTCTAGAAGTGTTCCCAGAACTCGGGACCCACCTTAGGAAGACTGGAGTGTTTTTTATTGTGTGACTATTTGGGGTTAGGTGGACCCCTAAACATGATTACAGTTGAGAATAATTAAACGGAAGCTAAGGAAATCCCGGGCTAAGTGTCCCGTGGTGTTGAAAACGTTTTGGACACTCAGCACAGGCGCTTTGGTGGCATTGCTCTGTCTTTCCAGGCGGAAAGGCAAATGTCAAGCTAGCCCGTGGGAAGTGAAGGAGAGAAATGTCAGGCACCAAGTAAAAGTTGTAATTAGAGCAGCAAAATCTGAGCAACTTTGAGATACATCATCCCAAAGGGCTCTCTGATGAGTAGGGAATCACTCGGCTTGAAAAAAGACATAGCATTTCCAATCTGTCACTGGCTTTTGAGCCATCTGTCTGTCCCGGGTCTCTGTGAATTAAAGATAATACTCGTTCATGAGATCACTGCTGTTTTCTGGGTTTTGTTCATCAAAAAACAGGAATGTTTCTACAGGTGGGAGGAAATGTATTGGCAGAGGATCTATCTGATGAAACTGTGGGTGTGTATAAGAGTTCAGAGTGTGTGTGTGGACCTACAGACCCCTCTGTGGTTTCTCTCTGCTCTTAAATACATGAATCAGAAAGAATCCTGTCTCCTTTAGCAACAGAAAGCTGTTGGGACACACTTCTTTATTCACCTCTTCATCCTCAGACTTCCTGATCATACCTGTGAGGCTTGTCTGTGTTACAAACCTCAAGCCCATTTGTCCATGTGTTCCATCCTTCCTAGATATTAGAACACTGCTAGGCTTTGAGCATCAACAATGACTAAAACAGCTGCTCCGCTATCAAGCAACCTGAAGTCAGTGAGCAAAGCAGACAAGGTAGCCATGTGATGAGTTACACAAGAGGCTCAGGACACACTCAGAACAGGCAGGTGCCAAGGCAAGGGCATGTCAATCACAGCCAGGGACAGCCCAAACATGTACACTCCACTCCAGCCCTTTGTCTACTGAGTGACAGAAAGGAGTTAATGGGATGCAAGTCGGACTCTGGCTCCTGAGAGGACAGAGATATTATTACCAGGGAAGGCAGACAAACCTTTCTTGGAAGATGATGCCAGAATAGATAGGTGAAAAATAAAATACCACTGGATCCCTTAGCCCAGGGCACTGGCTTTAGGGATGTGGTGTAGCCTACAACCTGCTCTGGCTCAGAGGTCTTACTCTTTCTGTTAATCACCTCTAATCTACAGTGTACTCACAAAACAATAAGGTGAATGCCCATTTACAACGTCTGTGTGGGTGTCCCAAGATTATTGCTCTTTATGCCTACTTATAAATGTGGTTTTGTAGAGTACAGGGAATAGGGACTAAGGACCTTGGCAAATGTAGGTTAGTCCCCACCCTTGACTTTGTGATGTCATAAACAGTGAGGTACCTCCGTATCCCTGTGGAAGTCATCTTGATAACAGTCCAAACATCCAAAGTTAAATACGGTTTAGAGAGGTGGAATCTTCATGTCAGTGCTGAGTCATGAGCTTCTAGGCCTAGCCTAATTATATTTGTGGGGCACTGACACTAGCAATTACTTTTTCTGTTCTAAGAGAGGAAAGGGAAGAAAAAAAAATATTAACATGCCCAAATTACAATGAAAGGAAGTGAGTAGTATGCTGGGCTCAGATTTTTGTGGCCAGGCAGAGAAACTATGTTTTGTCCAAAAGAGGAAATTAGACATTGTGGCCCAGGGTCCTTGGGGAGTGGGGACTCAAGACTGGTCACTGGCAATAGCCAGCCAGCCAAGCAGGTACACAAAATGCACAGCCTTCTAAGGATGGGTCTGGGATTTGCAGTGGCCTAAAATAATGTTTAAGAAAAATAATACAAAATTACAAGTACAAATTAGGTAGCACATCTTAGGAGGAGCCAAGGGAATAGGTGACCCCGAAGGTGAAGTTTCATGAGCTTCAATCCAAAGCCACCTCTGAGCCTCCTCATGTAACACACTTTAAGACAGCCACTCCCATCCCCTTTTCCCTGGAGAAGGCAAACTTAACTCTACTAAGGCATGGAGGGCGCGGTTATGAGCAGAGGCAATAAAATCCAAAGACATAAGGCTGTGCCAAACGGTGACTCAAGAGGGATGTGAGAAGCCTCTACAAGTATTTGAGGGTGTAAGCACACAGAAGGGAGAAGAATTGTTCACTGTTCAGGGGGTGGAGAGTGAGGATACAATTAAGTAAAGAAAAATGTGCACCAAACTCATCAGGAAACATCTACTGACTAGTTTCTGATACCGTGGAGCTATATTTCTCATGGGAAGGATTTGAGGATTTATTGAATCACTGGGAACTGGCTGCAAAAAAAAAAAAAATTATGCTACAGGAAACAGTCCTACAAGATGTCCTCCAGGGAGTGGCTGGTTGCCCCCAAAGTTCATCCAGAGCCCTAAATTCCAGAAGGCTGACACATGGCACTCTGTAGATTAGCATGCTGGCGGGGAGGAGGGAAGCCAGATGAAGGGAGAAAAGAACAGTCCTACAGGGAGGAGCTGCCACCTCCACTCACATTTTGCTGACTGGTGGGGGAGGCACGTGACGGAACTGGGAACTATGAGGGCAGAGCGCCACCCAGCGTTGTAATGAAACCGTGTGGCCGAGGCTGGGGAGCCCACAGCCCGATGCAATGTGAAAAGTGGCCATGATTCCTGCTTTCCCCCCAAGGAGAGTGACTTCTGCCCAATGCATAAAGGGTTGTTTGGGAGAAGCCACAAACATGCCTGGACCTGAGCACATGTATATCAAATTTGCTTGTTAACAGAAGTCTAAGGATATTAGAGTGACAAAAGTAAGATCCAAAAAGACTCATTTAGCAAGGATGGGGACTAATTCAAACACTGAGTTAAAGGGAACCTGCCTTTACATCCCTAAACTAGCTATACAATTATAGAATGGGAAGGACATGATTTCATGGCTAATCTAGAAAAGGTGGAGGAAGGGCCAGGCAGGATAGAGAGGGCTTCCTAATCATAAGCCCCCAAACAGTTCAGCAAGCATCACTTTACATAAATTCCCTAGGTATGTAAAAGCTTTCTAAGACTACTGGTTCCTGGGCCTTATCCCAGAACTACTGTGAGATCTCAAGGTAGGGTCCAGGAATCTGCATCCTTTTCAAACTTCCAGAGATTGCTCCCTCTTTTTTAAATAAACTTTTTTAAAAACTTTGTTTTTGTTTTGAGACAGGCTACATTCTATTGCCTGGGGTAGAGTGAAGTGGTGTCATCATAGCTCACAGCAACCTCAAACTCCTGGGCTAAGGTGACCCTCCTGCCTCAGCCTCCTAAGCAGCTGGGACGACAGGCTCAAACTACCATGTCTGACTAGTTTTTCTATTTTTCATGCAGACAAGGGTCTCACTGTGTTGCTCGGGCTTGTCTTGAACTCCTGGGCTCAAGCAATCCTCCTGCCTCAGCCTCCCAAAGTGCTGGGACTTCATGTGTCAGCCACTGTGCCCACCTTCCAGAGATTGCTCTGATGGGGAAGGACAGGGCTTTCAGGGAGCTTACAGTCAAGATAAATACAGTAATTATAATGGAATATAGGAAGCGTTGAGAGAGGGGTAGCAGTGTGACGAGGACAAAGGGGAGGGAACTGCCTGTCTTGGGGGGAAAGAAACATTTTTCAAAGAATGAAGGACTTTTTCCAGGAATCTTGAGAAGCAGGCAGATCACTAGGTGTAAAGAGATTTTTCCAGAAGGAAAAAGCATCAGGAGGACAAGAGTCCCGAAAGCACTTACGGAATCACAAGCAGTTGCAGGATGTCCCCCAGTCATTTTGAGGACAAAAGGATGGATTTGTACTTCCAGGTGACTGGCAGAAAGAGGATGTATAGTCAACACCTATGAATTACTGATCACTTTTTTAACTTTTAGAAACTCTTTTTTGGAGGTGTTTTCATTCCTTTGCTTGCAGGTGGGGAGAGAAATGGTTATAGAGCCATAGCATCACTGACCCTGGAATTTATCTCTTATCCTGCTGCTTCCGCATCCTCTCCCCATGCCTCACCGCCAACACTCTCACTTCCCTCCATGTTCTATGTACAGAGGGAGGAACTTAATAACCCTCACCCGTGTTGCTAACTAGACAGGGGTGACCACACATGGAACAAGGAAGCTACTACCTGTCTGTGGCTCTGAGAGGCCTTGACATTGCAGAGAACAGAGGCTCTTCCAAGGGATAGAAAACCCTACTCAAGGGGGTGGGAAGTTTTATGATCATGGCGACCCTGCAATATGTTCTCTGTGTGCCATAAAATCCAGCCCAACCCATTCACACCAGTTACCCAGAGGACGGCCGTTAGATGGAAACTGAACCATCCTGTACTCTTTAAAGAGGCTTTCCTCAGCAAATGCAGGTCTTTGCTCCTTTGTGCTTAATCCAGATGCCCATTGGCAGCTCCCTGGTGTAATCTCCCAGAACAGCTGTGCTATGATTGCCTTGTCAATTATTAAATGTCCTTGTTCCCTGTAAGGCAACATTTAATCATGAACGCTCCAAAGAATATGAGATAGGAGGGGAGGGCTAGGAAGGAGCTGGAGGTGGGTAGGGAGGCAGTTTTCCTACTTGTGACATTAAACCACGGGGACCTGGAGCACAGATGGCATCCTCCAGTCCTCCCTGACGAGCTGCAAGATGCTGACCATGACCAAGGTAACCAGCTTCCCCCTTACGGGTTAGGAAAGAGATTGCACAGCTATTTTGCACCTGGTTCTTTTAAGATGTGCGTTCTCATCAATTTGTTCTCCTTAGCCCGTGCCAATTCTGAGTTTTTCTGTTAATATATGCTGATGGAACTGAGCTATTGGCACCTACACACTTTCTAATGATCTAAGCCCCTTAGAAACCAGTCTGTCCCTTCCCTAGGGGACACTTTGGCGTGGCATCTGTCTGCATTTACAAAGAGACAGATTTTCTTATGGCCATTACTTCTTCAGGATCACTTTAAGAAAACCATTGCAAAATTGGATTTATTCTTCCGATATAAGAGGTACCTGGATCCTAAAGAGAAATGGCATGTTTTGAGAAAAAAATATGAAATATGAGTTGAAGGTAATTCTTGTCAAAGTTTCTTGAGTGAGATTATCATTCAATTATCAAGAAGATAATTCCTGGAATGTAGGGCTCCTTGAGTCTGTCCTTGGTGGACACGCCATCTGGAAGGAGCCTCTTTGAGCTTTGGTCCAAGCTATTTTTCATCCCTTGTTTCTCAGATCACCTTGTCCTTAAATCGATTGTTACCTTGGTGTGAGATTCATTATTCTTTCTTTATTTCTGAATCACCTGGAGAACAACTTACAAATATGTGTAACTGGAAATGGATTTGGGTGTGGAGTTAAAATACGATGTGATGTGACAGCAGCGGACAAATTTCCAAACCAAATGAGATTGAAAATAGTTGTTGAAAAATGCACCCTAAGGTTACAAAATTTAGAATTGCCTCCACCTTTAGTTCAATCTTCGTGTAGAATTATTAGTGAAGACGTTCTGCCTGGAACTCCACTTCCCATTAAAGCAATGAATGTAAGAATAATTAGAAAGGATAATCCCTAGGAACAGAACGTCATGACTAAAATCTTAAATTCTTAGTAAATTTGTTGTGTACTTTAAAAAGATAAATCATGTTAGCAGATTGCTTTCCAGAAGCTGTTTTTATCATGTTTTGTATATTGGTTTTTATGTACACTTGAAATATATGGATTCCTTATTGGCATAAATAATACACTGATTTAGTCCCTGGTAATTCTGAAGAACAAACTGCTAAATTTCTAAGATAATGTTCTGTGTTAAACGTAGAAACTATTAGGCTGGGGGTGATAGGAGAGGCAGATTGGCTTAAGAGTCATAAATAAGAGTCTGCTTATTTATGACTCTCAAGCTAAGCAGATTTGGGGCTGATTAATTCTGATATGAGGGATCCACTGGAAAGCTCAAGGTTTACTTTAAGAAGCGTCTGTCAGCAACTAAGCGTGGGCTTCTTTTCCGGTTAGTCTGAATTAATGTTAATACAGTGTACAAACTGCTCTGTAATGCAAAGGACACCACCCATCACATTTCTTTTTTTCTAAATCCAACTAAATCTGGGTCCTAGCCACCACTCACCAAAGTTACCAATTGTAACACTGGTCATTTCTTGGGTCACCTTTCCCTTCTCTTAGGCTGAAGATGAGAGTGATGGCTCCCACCAGAGCCACATGGCCGCAGTTCTTTCTGCTTTCTTTCTCTCGCCCACCGAGAGGCAGGCACTGCTGAGGCAGGATGCTGACAGGAGCCCCTCCAGGGTCCTCTCTACTGACCATGAGCTTGGCTTCGGGTTCCACAGTTCCACAGCCACGATGCTTGGTGTCCAGCCTCCATGGACATCAGGCAGCCATCTCCCTTGTGGATTCTGTCATCTTGGTAGAACAAAGCAGGGCCCAGGTCACTGACCCACCCCCCAGAGCCAGAAGTCCTATCTCCTCCCTAGGATTTGGCTAGCCCCACACCCCGGGGGGCTCACTGCTTTCTTTTATTATCCCCCAGGACCCCAAGCCCCCTCTGCTCCCCCAGGCCTTTCAGTCTATTTATTGATGGGCTTCTGGCTTCCTGATGCCTTTTAGAGGAATCTATCACGCAGGGACCAGGCCACCAATAACTAACTTTGTTACAGTAACAAACTCAGGGAGTCAGTGCTACTACCTTTTAATGAAGTCAATTGTTTCCAGAACCAAGAACAATCACCACGAAAGTGTTTGGAGAGGCCCCAGTTCTTTTTCTAACACTTTGTTTGATACAATAGCCTCAGTGGCTTAACCACATTCTGACAGAGATTATTGCTATCTGATGCTTACTCAGACCACCCTTGATGTAATAAGCAGTTTATATTGAGTGTCGAATGTGTAAAATATTAGCTGCTGGGGGAAAGACAAAAGTGACAAAGACACACTTGCTATTTAATGGCAGTTTGGAGTCTTGGAGGGGAAAACAGGCATGACCACAAATGCCTGTGAAAAGAGTCCCATTGAGAAAATTCGCACCGAGATTAAGTGAAGCCCTTCCAAACCTCTTGTCCCATGGAAGGATGTGCAGTGATTCACCCTCACGCTCAATTTCTTCCCTCCCTGTCAGTCCAAGGTGCCAGGTGGTGGCTACAGGCAAACCCATCCTGCTGCTTAGGGCAGGTGCTGTCAGTGGGTCCATCATGGCACTGCAGAGGTACACATACACATCCTGCCCATGGTTTGCCAGCCGGAGGCCATGCAGACGCCATTCTCACCTTTTGAGGCAGAAACAGAAGATTTCCACATGGTCATATGGAACTCATTCTGACTTCTGCATCCCTCATTATAATTTGTCCTATCTGGTGGGTCACCTTTATCTCTGCTTCTGTACATTATTGTGTCACACGCCCAGAGTCCAGCCCTTGTCATTATTCAATCTAAGAAAATCACCATTTTTTTTTCTGTAGGAACTGCACAAGATCCAGCTTAAATAAACATCACTGTTATGGGTGTACAGGGGCCAAGGGAAAACTGCCCTTTTGTCTTCTGAGGGTTTGTTGAAAGGTCACTGACAAGAAGCAGATTAATAGGAGAAAAAGTGTACAGATTTATTTGATCATAGTCCTATATCATGGGAGCCTTCAGGACCCAAAGATAGAGGGGAAACTGTCCGGGTTTATGCATAGGTTCAGCAAGGTGGGGACAACTGTGTGGAAATATGATTGGACAGAAAGAGTAGGAGGGTGTGATGCTAATAGCCTGAGTGGGGAGACCCAGCAAGTTCTGTCTATCTGGATTCTTTGGGGGCTGTCTGTACAGCTTTCTACTTTCTCAGCATGGGGCAGGACCCTGGCTGGACTAGGGGACGGATGGCCTATAAACAAGGTGAGTTGGATAAGTTATGGTCAGTTTTTAAACAGAAAAGAGGGAGGAAAGTTTGAGTGACATTTTTAGGTTTTATGGATGGCTTTGGGGAAAAGGAATTCTGGTTTCCATGAGGGGCCTTGAAGAGGAATTCCAGTTTCTATAGCTAGCCTTGGGGGAGAAGGAAGGGTCTGAGACCTGCGGGTAGGAGGTGGTTAGAGACAGCTGC
This sequence comes from Galagoides demidoff, assembly GCA_963574575.1. Classification (NCBI taxonomy): domain Eukaryota; kingdom Metazoa; phylum Chordata; class Mammalia; order Primates; family Galagidae; genus Galagoides; species Galagoides demidoff. The sequence goes on from CAUYQV010081131.1 coordinate 51,468, forward strand.
TTCTGAGGCCTGCCTTTGGGGGTATTGCTTTCTGAGACCCTGCAGGTTCTTTCTCCAGGCCGCTCCTGAAGCCACTCTTCCCCACAGCCTCCAGAGAAGATCCTGAGAGGCGGGTTGTACCTGTCAGTATTGGAGGAACAAAGCCTGAGCTGAGGGAGCCACAGGAAATCTCCAACTCCCTTCCCCTGCTGTGTTTATGTTTCAGATGGAGCTCCCGAAGGGCTCCTCTGGCCAACGGACACTCCTATCTGCCGTCCTCAGTATGCTATCACTCTGCCTCTCCACAACATCCCTGCTCAGCACCTACTGGTTCGTGGGCACACAGAAGGTGCCCAAGCCCGTGTGCGGGAAAAGTCTGGGAGCCAACTGCTTTGGCGTGCCAATGTCCTTGCATGGCGACATCACCAATACATCAACCCAGGAGGTGGTGCAATACAGCTGGGAGGCTGGGGATGACCGCTTCTCCTTCCTTACCTTCCGGAGTGGCATGTGGCTATCCTGTGAGGAAACCTTGGAAGAACCAGGTACCCACCTCATCACACCTGCCTGATTCTGCAGGGTGGAAGATGAGGGTGGGGGGACGTGGGGGGAAGGGATCTTATGCAGCAAGGAAGCCCTGGGAAGTGTAGCAGTGCCCCCTCCTCACAGCTCAGCACTGTCCACCTCCCTATGTGTCCCTTCTCCACAGGAGTTCACTTTTAATAAGGTCAAAAGTTCTGGCTTTTTACCTCCTCCCTCTTTAGAAGACTTGTTGGTTTAAAATATTTTAGCATATTTAAAATGGTATTATCCCACCTGTAATCCCAGCACTCTGGGAGTCTGAGGCAGGAGGAGTGCTTGAGCTCAGGAGTTCAAGACCAGCATGAGCAGGAGTGAGACCCCATCTCTAAAAAAGCTACCCAGGTGTTGCAGTGGGCTCCTGTAGTCCCAGCTACTCAGGAGGCTGAGGCAAGAGGATCACTTGAGCCCAAGAGTTTAGGTTGCTGGGACTATAGGTGCCCACCACAATGTCCTGAGTAATTTTTCTATTTTTTTTTTGGGGGGGGGAGCTGGGTTTGAACCTGCCACCTCCAGCATATGGGACCAGCATCCTACTCCTTTGAGCCACAGGCGCCGCCCAATTTTTCTATTTTTAGTAGAGACAGGATCTCGCTCCGTCTCAGGCTGTTCTCTGAACTCCTGAGCTCAGGGAATCCACCTGCCTCAGCCTCCCAGAGGGCTGAAATTTTAAGTGTGAGCCGCCACGCCCAGCCAGCGAAGTTTTTCTAATGCTCTTTTCTACTACTTCTCCCAATTTGGGCTAAATGAAAAGGGAAATGGAAGAGAAATAAAACTGTGCGTGTTTACATTTATGTTTATTATTGTGCGCTTGGCACTGCTCTATCCCCAGTCCTGGAAACAAGTTAGAGCCATTCAGTGCTGCGGGACAGCAGCAACAAGAGGCTTCAGTTAAACTAAGACCATTAACCCTTCTGGACACAAGAAACAAGAAGCTTAACCTCTGTAGGCACTCCCAGGGAAACATCTTCCTATCAGAAATTAACCTGCGTCGAGTGCTGCCTCTACCACTGCAGCTGTCCTTTGTGCTGTCAACGAGAGACACTGACAAGATGCCTGCCACCTTCAGGGCGGGGGTAGGAGGGCCATCATGCCAGCAGAGCAAGGACCAGGCCCCAGAAGTTTTTGTCTTGTGTGTTTCAGGTGAGAGGTGTCGAAGCTTCCTTGAACTCACACCACCCACCGAGAGAGGTGAGAAAGGACTACTGGAATTTGCCACGTTGCAAGGCCCATGTCACCCCACTTTCCGATTTGGAGGGAAGCGGTTGATGGAGAACGCTTTCCTCCCCCACCCTCCCTTGGGGCCTGTGGCAAGTATGTGTCTGCTGAGGAATTCACAGTAGGTATCTTGAGTTGGGCCTCTCTGGATCTGCACTGCGCTGTGATCTCCCTCTTTTTTCCTCTTCTGAGCCCCACTGGGCAACATAGTTTCTTCCAGAGCTGACTTTCATTCATATGCGGGAAAGGAAAAAGCAACAGCAGGGATAAATAAGGTTCACAACAGAAAACCACCAACAGCTCTACCCCAACGCTTGTTGCCAAGTAACCATGTTGACAGCCTAGATTTTTATTCCCTTTCGTCCAATTTTTTTTCCCATTAAATGAAAGGACTGAAAGAAAAAAAAAACTGTCTCCTAAATAACAAAAAAGAGACAAAAATGATAACTGACAAAGTCATATCCCTACAGGATTTACGGAAAGTAAATGATTTCTTCTCACATCTCCCTACCAGTATTTACAGTCAGGCAAGTGTGCTTGATGATGTATTGGTACAGAGAGGGCTCTGCGGGGGATGTCAGAGGGCTAAAATGAAGTGATATTCCTAACGCTTTCTGCTTTGCCTCATCTCCCCTTTCTCCTATGGCCTTTTAACTCCTCCCTGGCATCTTTGTGTTTGCTTGTCCAGTGATTTAACTAACAGGGTGAGGGCTCCTTCTTCCTCTGGCTTCTGTAGAAATCCTATGGCTGTCCCTGGGAGCCCAGATCACCTACATTGGACTTCAATTCACCAGTTTCCTCCTGCTACTGACCGACTTGCTGCTCTCGGGGAACCCGGGCTGTGGGCTCAAGCTGAGCGCTTTTGCTGCTGTGTCCTCTGTCCTGTCCGGTGAGTGAGTGGAGAGGGGGTGGGCAGCCACCCTGGGAGCATTAGCTGGAGGAAGGGAGAGCCCAAAGGCGGTATAAAGAATGGAGGTAGGAGATCATTACGGACGCCTTCAATTTTAAATTGAAATAACATGTGAATTTGTATATTGGGTCATTATAAAACACCTCCAGCTGTCTCAAGTAAAATCTATCTGGTTTACTTTTCAGTTGTGACATTCACACAGCTTTTCAAGATTGGGCTCTGCTGGATAGAGGGAGAGATGCGTCTATAAGATGAAGAAATAAGCCAACATTGGGAGTGAGGGTGGGGGATAAATAAAGGGGAACAATACCCTGGGGCGCAGCATACACTTGGAGGCTTTTATCGTAGCTTTCAGCCTAAAGTTTAGGGTAACCCATTGCAAAGAAAAACAGTCAGGGAGAAGCCCCCATTGCAGATTTGTCTTCCGGGAAATGTGGGGGCATAAAGGCAATAACTGCTTCGCATAAGCTTGCACCTGATGCCAAATGATGAGGCGATTGCTCTGAAATGAGATTCCTGGTAGATGGCATGACAGCCTTTCTCTAAAGGCTCTGCCTACCCGTTCCCTCCGTAGGTCTTCTGGGGATGGTGGCACATATGATGTATTCACAAGTCTTCCAGGCAACTGTCAACTTGGGTCCAGAAGACTGGAGACCGCATGCTTGGACCTATGGCTGGGCCTTCTAGTAAGTGCTTGTTACCTCCTGAAAGTTTCTGGCCCCCTGCCCGGTCAGCCTTCATTAGGTTGTCCACCCTCAACTAGATGCTTGCTCTGTCCTCTTGCCTCCTTCTCAGCCCTTACCCCTGGCGTCTGTCAGCCCAACACAGGGGTCATCAGGATATACCCCTTCTTTCCTCGCCGTCCGAGGAGGTGCACAAAGGATTCCTCTGAACAGTTTTAGGAGGCTGTCTTGTCCGTTTTTTCAGCTCATCTGCCATGGCACTTGCTTCTTCACCTAGTATGGATATTGCCCTTGAGAAATGAGACTGATTTTGTAAAGCTTAGGAAATGATGCTTTTATTTATTATTTTAATTTTATGATTCAAGGTATTGGAGGCCAGAGAGAGAATTAGTCTTGAAATTTGGATTGAATTCCATTCCCCGTGAATGGCTCACTCTTCTCCTGTAATGAAGAGTAACTTCTTCCTCCTACCTCCATTCTTACTACCAAACTTTATTGTTAGAAATAAAACTTCAGGCTCAGCACCTGTAGCTCAAGCGGCTAAGGCACCAGCCACATACACCGGAGCTGGCAGGTTTGAATCCAGCCCAGGGCCTGCCAAACAACAATAACAGCTGCAACCAAAAAATAGCCAGGTGTTGTGGTGGGCGCCTGTGGTCCCAGCTACTTGGTAGGCCAAGGCAAGAGATTCGCTTAAATCCAGGAGTTGGAGGTTGCTGTGAGCTGTGATACAGCACTCTACTCAGGGAGACAGCTTGAGGCTCTGTCTCAAAAAAAAAAAAAATAGAAAGAAAACTTCCCTACCACAGTCCTTCTTTATCCCTTAAAGAACTGAAGGGGCAATTATTTTTCAATTTTGATGCCACAATCACTACGAAGCAAACACACTGGAGCTAAAGATTCCCTTTGGTTACAAGCTCCTTACTTTCTCCCTTGAGGAGCACTCCTCATTCGGGGCAAAGCTCCCAACTTACATTGACATTAACTGGGATGAGTGCTGCGTAGTTAAGAGCCCTGAAAAGACAGTGCTGGGCTCAAGTTTCCATTCTAAGGCAATAGGGAAACTGCGCTGCGTGTTATGGGGCCCTCTCCCCTTTCTCAAGGTACACTAAGTGCCACTGATTCGGAAGTCTTTATTCTGCTCAGCCAGCCATTTCCTAGACCCACTGTTTCTCACCCTGTGTCTCTCTTCAGGCCATTCTTGGCATTACAGCTGCAGAGCTCCAACCCCCATTGGAAGCATCCCAGCCTGAACCTACTTAGTGTGTCAGAGGCAGCAGATAGGAACAGACAGTGCCAGCACGTGGCCTGGCGTTAACCATCACTTGGCCTCACGAAATCCCTCCCTAACCTCACAAAATTTCCTGTTTCCTGAGCTTCCCAGAATGACAGGGAGATTTAGGGGGTTGACTTTCCAAGTTTTTAGGAATGTGTTTGATATAGTTCCCTGGTGTCTTTTATTTTTTACATTCCTGAACCCAACCAGCTTCTCTTAATCTCCAGCTTTGCTCCCATCCACTATAAACACCCTTAAGCCAAGAATCACATGGTTTTCACAAGAAGCAAATTCCACTAGTGTAACCTATGATACCTCCAGATTTGTAGTAAATGTTTTCCTGAAGTCTCTCTCAGATACTCAACTATGTGGACCCTTAGACTGACCAGTTCAGAACTAAGGAAGGTGTGGAGAGATGACTCCTCCCAGCATCTGAGTGGCAGAAAATCTCCAGCTCTGTCTGTCTGCTGGGGGAAGGGAGAGAGTGTGTTAGGCTATGTCCACTGCTTATGTGTGAGCTACAGGTCTGTAGAATCTTGGAGATTTTACAAGCCTAACTGCAGCTTGGGGAACAGGAGTCCAAATAGATAATAGACACAGGCACACAAAACAGGCACACCAGGCATGAAAGAGCATGGCACAGATGACCGATCAATGCAGTGAAAATAAGTCCATTAAACTTGTCTGATTTTAGTATTGCATGAGTTATTCTCTTTCACTCCAAAACATCCAGAACACGCCCTACTAAAACAGACCAAATTAAGCTCTATTGCCCCCACAATTCTTTACCTAGAATGTGACAGAGGCTGCACAGTCAGATCCCTAAACACCTATGAGGCATTTGTCTAGTTTACTAGTGGGAAGAGATCATGGCCTTTTTCTTTCAAGAAAGTCAGATTCTTACTGTCCAATCTTCTTGCACTTTGTCCCCAGCACGGCCTGGCTTTCCTTCACCTGCTGCATGGCATCAGCTGTCACCACCTTCAACACCTACACCAGGATGGTGCTGGAGTTCAAGTGCAAGCACAGTAAGAGCTTCAGAGAGACCCCGAGCTGCCTGCCACACCACCACCAGTGTTTCCTTCAGCAGCTGTCATGCGCCGCACGCCCAGCGGGCCCTGTGACCAGCTACCACCGCTACCACAATCAGCCCATCCGCTCCGTCTCCGAAGGAGTTGACTTCTACTCAGAGATACAGAACAAAGGGTTTCAGCAAGGCTCTGCCCAGGAGCTAGAAGAAATAGTTAGGCCATCCATAAAGGAAGAGCAGTGTTAGGAGTTAAGTGGTTTTGGAGAGCAGGCTACCTTACTTGTTACCAACACGTGCGTAAGCCAAAGTTTGTCTCCTGAGTGTGGTTTTTAGAGGCTACATGTAAGGGTTTCTTAAAGTACAATTCTAAAAGGGCATCCTTTCTCCCCACAGTTCTGGCTCCTTCCACCCATCCCAATCTCATGCACCCAGAATTCCCTGCTCTCCCATACTGATCACTTCTGTGCCAGGTTTGGCAAAACAAAGGGGATAAAAAGAGGAGTAAAATAGAGTTCCTGCCCTTAAGGGTCTCAGAAATCCGGTTTATCTGTCTGGAAACTGGAGAAATGGAAGATGACACAGTCATGGTAGTCTGAGCGTGGTGCACCTGAATTCTTTTCTGGAAGTCACAGCCTGGAAAACAGAAGCACCCGTGAGTGCTCTGACACACACCACAGACATCCTCCACACTGCCTGTGACAATGTCCTGCATCCACACAGTAGGTACCCACTATAAGTGTTACTAAATAGGATCCTAGGAGCTGTTGGTCAGGACGGTAGAGTAATATGAGAACACTCCTGCACTACACAGGGGCAGGTTCACATCTAAAAACGGGCAGGTGAAGTTCCTCAGGTAGGAATGTGAGTCCCCAGTGGACAATCATACCAGGGACTCCCCCAGTGCACACAGCTAGGATATAGTCTCCTCTTTGGGTCCCCATCTTTTCATTCCTATTATTTCATCCATAAAGAATGCCACCCACTTGCCCTTTCTCTTTTCCATAAGGGAAAACAAGCCATCTTTGATGGCTAAGAAGGAGAAAAGCACATAAGTATATTTTTGTACATCATAATTTATTTATTCTGTAACAGTTCACATTTTAAATAGAACTTCCTGACAACATACCAGGTGGCTCTTCTTTACAAAGGCAATAGGATAGCAATTCACATTCAGAAGGGTTAGTATCACCACACCACACTTTTGGGGGATGGCAAGGATAATGTCTAGGGTAGAAGGGAGGGTTTTTAAGGGAAGGAAAGAGACTGGGAGGAGGAGAAGACCCTTGCCTTTGCAGAAGTCCCCTTACTATTTCTAAGTAGTGGTCACACTGGCTTTGCTGGCAACCCTGGTTGGGCTTGAAGAAAGAAAGCAGCATTTCCTATCTTGGCTGTCTGGGTGGATGGCTGCCTGCAAAAGGAGGAAGTTTAGAGACACATTTGACAGACCAGCACCCACATTGGTCAGGTGAAGCTTGCTCAGTCTTCAGCCACAATTTAGACCTTTCCATACTGGATACAGGAGGGAGAAGAGACCGAGGGTGATGTGTTTAGCAAAGCGATCCAAACTTACCACAGGCAAAAGAACCTATGTGAAGTTAGCTTGCAAATACATCAGGAAGAACTCAGGGACATTGTTTTTCTAGCTTCCCTTTTCTATTTGTGGCATTCACCATGCACAAATAGAATGGTGAATGCATAAACACAATCCTCTGCCAAGACAATCCCACCAAAACAGGTCCTCAGTAAATGACTTTGCACTTCACTCCTTCCTAGAGTGGCTGGCTTCCCAGAAAGCTTCAACACCATAGAGTATCAGGTCATGCCTGGACAGCTCAGCCAGGCCATAGGACCAGCACCAAAATTTTGGGTGTCTGGTTGACTATAAATTAATCCTTAGAATTCTACACTAAACCAAACTAGATCCTTAGGTCCTTATAACCAAGTCAATTCAAACCCTAGAAAAAAATCTGGAATCATTCCCACACTCTAGGGCAGCTGTTCTCAACCTGCGGGTGGCGACCCACAGGAACTATATTAAAGGGCCACGGCATTAGGACGGTTGAGAACCACTGCTCTAGGGGGTATCTTGTAAATTGCCCCATCCCCCACAAAGTCAAGCTGGACTCGCACACAACTTCCAAAGTGTTGAAACTAAATTTGCTCTCAGGGTCTTAAGGCAAAGGTACCCAGAAACCCGGTAAGGCCAATCTGCAGGCCAGACAGCACACCTGCTTGACACCTGCTGGGATCTACTGCTGCCAACCTCCTATTATGTCATAATGCCTGTGAGGGGGCAATGAGGGGATAGACCTTTAAATTTGGAATCCTCAATGTTCCATAATCCTTTTATTAACACAAGCTAAACAGATACAAAAAAGCCCAAGTGAAGAGAGAGCCTGAGTTACACTCAGGAATGACCTATCAAAATTATGCAAGAACAGTAGCAGTTCTCCACCAGCTAACATAGGATTTTCTGCTATATAAATAATGACTTAGAAGTTTAGAAGAGAACTTAATAGGAGTAACAGATTTATATAGGAGAAGAGGGAGATAATTCTTAAGAACTTAACCCCTTACAAAAGTTACAGTATTTACATAAGAATTTTCCTCAAAATATAATGCTCCAAAGGCTCTACAAGGAAGAATGAAGGGCAAAGTGGCTGCATACTGGACTCGAGCAGCAAAAGTCCAGAAACACATCCCTGAATAGAAGAAAAAGCAAGTGAGAGAAGGTAGGAGGTGCCCTAAAGAAAAAGATGCTAAGAAAGAGAAGCAAGGAAGCTGGGAAAGGCATCAGCCTCAGCGCGTCCTGACTAGCAGTTCTCTCAGTTAAGACAGCATGCACGGTACAGGTCTGCGTCTCTGCAGGAAAACGGTTGTAACCGGTAGAACCATCAAAACCACATAGAACATGTAACATGGACTTGGTCGTCAGAGATGGGTCACTGAACTATATTTCTCTTGCTCCCGTTGTGATGGGAATATGGTTATTCTTGTGGCCACGTAATAGATGACAGATGAAAAGTCTGAAGAAACAAGATAGATGAAAATACTGGGATAGCTAATTCAGTCTTCCAATGCCAGTTTACAACTGGGAAGTAGCCAAAGAACAGAGGAGGAGAGGATATGGAGAAATGATGAGTGACCCTCAAAGTAGGGCCATCAAAGACCCTCAGAGGTAGGCCATCTGTAAGTCTCAAGATGACCAAAGAATCCAGATCGATTTCAAAAGGACAAGAAATGGGATCCCTGAAGCTTAAGATGTACCTGAAAAACAACTTCACCACAACACTAAAAAATACACAAACAAATGCAAAACAAGAGGTTTCCTAGTTGTAGACATCACTGGATGCCCCAGTAGAGTTTATAAATTAGACATACAAAAAAAAAAAAAAATACAACACTTATAAGATTCACACTTCCAAACTATCCATACAGTTCCTAGACAGCATTAATGCAGGGACTGAGAAGGTGGTAGGTATGATGCCCCAGCCGAACGGATCATGCTGTTATCAAAGGATTCCAAAGTGCTTTGCAACTTTGGCGCAAAATGAAGGTGAAGGTGGTAAAATGAGGTTGAAGTCTTCCTTCTCTCCAAAGAACGGATTTTACACTGACAGGGGAGAGAGGACATCCATTCTGTTTACTTCTCCTGAAACTGAAGATTCCACTGGACTAAATCTATGGAAAAAGGTGAAGTATAAGTGACTTTAATTTTTTTTGTCATGGTAGAGATTTTCAAGCAGAGCAAAACTAAAAGAGGTCAGACTATTCCTCTATTTTCCCATCCTTTTCTTTAGCCCCAGTAGTTTACAAGGTCAAAGGTCCAGAGACTCTGTCCTTTGCCATGCTAAGTTCCTGAACCATGAATTGGACCATAGTATTTCCAGGGGTGGTGGGGACATCAGCATTTTGAGCAAGATAATTCTTCATAGGACATAACTGGTACAAGCCCTGCATGACATTAGCATCACCAGCCCCAACCTAGGAAATACTAGTATATACCTCCCTCAGTCACTGGGATAAAAAAAAATATGTCCACTAAGGGCTGGGTGCAGCAGTGCACACCTGTAATCTGAGCATTCTGAAAGCCCAAGACGGGTGGATAGCCTGAGCTCAGGAGTTCTAGACTGAGCAAAGTAAGACCCCATCTCTACAAAAAACATAAAAATCAGCTGGACATTGATTTATAGCAGACACCTATAGTCCCAGCTACTTGGGAAGCTGAGGCAAGATGACTGCTTGAGTACAAGAGTTTGAGGTTGCTGTAAGCTATGATGCCACAGCACTCTACCCAGGGTGACAGAATGAGTCTATCTTAAAAAAAAAAAAAATCCACTTTACATTACTTAAAAAAATTATAAAATAAGTAAAAAGTCCACTAAGGGAGATGGTACTCTTTCCAGCTGAAAACAAAGAACTGAGAACCATTTCTTCATGGTCACAAAACACCTTCAGGAAATGGTGAAAAAGCAATGGGTTCTTGATACTTATCTACTCGGCAAAGCTCCCACTCTCCCTGCTCTATAAAGGGCAAAGCTGGAGTGGAAGTATTTGGCCCAAATCCTTAAGAGTAACCAAATATTGCAGAAGCTATTCACCTCACAGGGAGCATCAACAAACTTTATCCTAGAGAGGAATCTTCGCAACTCCCCACGGCCAATTTTGGGCGTGGTCTCCTGTAGCTGGGCCATCTGGCCCTCCATCAGTGCCCACCGCAGACTAAGCTTGCTGACCACCAGGGCTGTGGGATGGCCTTCGGAGCTTGGTCCTGTTGTCCTGGTAACATAAAAGGCATCTTTCCAGAGGTCGTTAATTCCAACTGGGAAGGACAAAAACAAGAGCAGTTAACAAGGACACCTGCCCTCTACCAAGGAGAGAGTTGTCTGACTCAGCAGCACACTCCATTTACTCACTAGTTCACACAGAAATGCAGCTAGTAAGGCAGGGACCGTGGGTGCAGAGAGGGAGGACTGGATGTCAGGAAAGCAGTACCTCCTTCCCGGTCTTTGCACCTTTACTCCTCTGAAGCCATTTCCAAAAGAGCTCCAACTCAGGAAATGAGAGAATGTGCTCACTATGGCAAGAATTCAGTAGTTAAGTGAACCCAACAAAGTGGGAAGCCTGAGAATTCCTAGACTGTCAGTCAGTGCGTGGTCACCTATACTATTTACCTTGCCAGTGTTCATTTTGCCTCATCTTTAAAACAGTAGTTGTAATAAAAATGGTCTCGAGATACTTAATTGTCATTATTTAATGTTCACTAGGTAATATTTTATACTAGTATTAAAAAATAGCTCACCTAGAGCCAATCACAGGATTCTGCAAATGACACACCACCGCCCACAACTCCACTCCCCAGCCGGTGGGCAGGTGCACCTGCTAGTTCTAGATGAGCTACTCTTCCCCCAAACTCGAGAGCCACAAGCACTAGCTGCAATGCAAGACAGCAAGTTTGTGAGCAGAAAGTCCCTAAGTGGCAGGAGTATGAGGAAAGAAATAAAGAGAGGACATGTAGCCAGTCTGGTCTCCCCTGGCAGATTAGGAGGCAAGAAGCCTCTGAGGAGGAGATCAGCAGACAATCCAGACCAGAGGTCCTCAAACTTTTGAAACAGGGGGCCAGTTCACTGTCCCTCAGACCATTGGAGGGCCAGACTACGGGCCCCAGGACAAGTCGGCTGCTAAGCAGGACAGGCAGCAGTGGCAAAAACACCCGGCAGGCCAGATAAACGTCCTAGGCAGGCTGCAAGTGGCCAGCTGTAGTTTGAGGATGCCCGATCCAGACTAACAGGCAGCAGAGGCTGAGTCCCCTCGGCCTAGGTTTCCTGAATTAAGCGTCTCCAATATCTGATCTCATTTTGCTCAACAACTATTTAAACAGATAGATAAAGCAGAGGAACGTGTCCAAGATGTTCACAGTGGTTATGAGCAGTCCGATTATGGGCAATTTTTCTTTTCTGATTTTTCTCCTTTCTCTAATTTCTATGCAATGTATATGTTTACTATTCAAAAAAAAGTCTCCACTAAAAGCCCTGACAAAACATATGCTACTTCCATCATAGGCCACTGCGAATTCAAAATCCTAAGCTCCCAGAGGGTCAACAAACTAGCCTAATTTGTATTCCCAGCATGTGGTGCAGTGTTTGGCATACAGTTGATGCTCAATAAACGTCTGCTAGGTCAGGCCTGGTGGCTCACGCCTGTAATCCCCACACTTTGGGAGGCTGAGGCAGGTGGATTGCTTGAGCTCAGGAGTTCAAGACCAGCCTGAGCCAGAGCGAGACCCTGTCTCTAAAAATAGCTGGGCATTGTGGTGGGCGCCTGTAGTCCAAGCTACTCAGGAGGCTGCGGCAAGACAATAGCTTAAGCCTGAGAGTTTGAGGTTGCTGTGAGCTGTAATGCCACGGCAATCTACTATGGGTGAAAAGTGAGACTCTGTCTCACAAAAATGAAAGAGGGAGAGAGCAAGAAAATAAATGTCTGCTAAATGGCTGCATGAATCAGCACCGTGGAGCCCTTCTGGAATGGGAATGCACGTTCACCTCAGCTGCAGCACACACAAGAGCAGGTGGGTTCTCACCCTGAGAACCTGGTGCTGCCATCATGAAGGAGCATTCCAGCAGTGCCCCCTAGGCACAGGGCTGCCAGGGAAACATTCCTGCTGTAATTTGGAAAGTCTTTCACTGGGGGGTGGGGGGGAGGAACAGTGGTCTCTTTACCCACAGCCAGCACATATTCTCTACCCATTTGAGTACACAGCCTTCCACCAGCACTAGACTCACCCTCTGCAGCTGTCACTGTGCCCGTGGTATTGGCCAGATCCAGAAGAATGGAGGGGAAGGTTGGATGCAGGAGGTACAGGTGGTGAAGGCTGGGTGGCTCAGTTCCTACGATGGTGGTATCCTGACAATAAGCCACAAAAAGGAAAAGCAAAGGTGACTCTACATTCCCACATGTGATAGTCCTCAGATGAAAGGCAGAGGAGAAGACGCTGTTACCCAATCCCAACTTCAAGGACATACTTGCAAGAAACTCCCATATACAAGAGACATTATTTCAAAAAGCTCAAAACACAAACTAATCACTAACACCTTTAAACCACAATCTATAGCTAGAAAATACTTTCTCCTTTATAAGGAAAAAGAAAAAAAGGAAATGTGCATGCCCCAAGAAAGGCATGTGATAGGGAGACTTCCCAGTCTCCCGGCCAGGGAAGTAATGGAATACTGGTCCATCCCTCACAGCAGATGGGGCTTTGTGGAGATAAAATCTATTTATGAAAACATAATAAGCCAAAGACATTTCCTTTCACTGGATAGCAAATCCAATTGTAAGCCATCAGGCTAAAAATTACAAAAATCATATCAGTTTGTGAAACGAACAGAACTTTGACCAGACAGAAGCAAATCAACAAATCAACAAAAATTCTAAGGCCTGAGTGTGTCAGTCTCCTAACGCTCTAGAGCAGAAGAAATGCACACCAGGACCATCTTCCTCAGCGTAACTTTTGCACAGGGACGAGATCTGTTGTTTGGGCAGTAGAGACATGTGCACCACACAGTTATACGCACAGCAGCACTCCCATGTGGGTTAGTGAACAGCTGCCTCACTGAGCCCCCCACGTACCTCTCCTCCCCTCAGACCACCCTGGCCCTCCCTTGGGGAGGGGGGAATGGAATATCAGCTGCTTCCACATTCTCAGCGTGCGAAGCAGCAGGCCCCTAGGTGAGGAGCTCAGAAAGGACACCTGCAGCCTCACTGCTACTACATGGCCACAAAGCAGAAGAGGGCATTGTCCACATAGCCTTAGGGCCCCAGAGATGAAGGGACACATGTCAGGCTCAGAATAAAGTCGAATTTCTTGGTATAAAAACCAAAGTTTTGAACCATTTAACCAAACTCTGCCTTTTCCAGACTTCACCTGCCCAAGTGATTTACCTACCCACCCATGCTATGCAAATGTCTGATTATCGATCACCCCAAATGCACACTTCACTCTAACCACTGTCAGTCCTACTATTTCCTCCTGAGACGTCTAACCGCGTCCTCTGCCCCAACTCTGAACATTAAACCCTTCCTTTCTCTTTCACGAAAGGCTCCCATATCAGCCCAGGCAAAACTCATTTCTCTCTCCTGCTGAGCTTCCATCTACACTTCACATCTGTAACTCTACTAGAACATCTGTGGCATGCCTTTGTTGTATAGTTATTTATAGAAGCTGACATTTGGGAGTCATCTGGCCTAGTCCCCTCAGAAAGTTAAAATATTGGGTAAACTGCTCGTGCTCACATGTTAAGGCATGGCAGAGTAGGCACAATAATCCAGATTTTAGGTAAATCTGATCCTCAAAATGAGAGACAATATTAGTATCTTTATTATGGATAAAGAACATGAGGCTCAGAGAAGCTGAGTAACTTGTCATGAGCTCCTGGTTAGTATGTTCAGGACTCTGCTTCCATCAGGTTCCCCCATTACTCGGGGCCCGTCTTTCTTCGCTAGAGGGCCAGGGCTATTTCTGGTTATTCTTAGATTTCTTCAGAGATCACAGTGCCCGGCACAGGACAAGTGCTCAGTCAAGACCTGTTTTGTTGAAGTGAGCCAGGGTGGGTCTTGCTAACAACTCCCAGGCATCTATTACGGTATGGGTGGCACCCTGCCTTGTCAACCCCATTACAATACTACAGTATGACATTTAAGACTTTCTAAAACCTGCCTTCTGGGTGTTAGACCTTCTCTCCCATAATCTCCCCAGACCTCTCAGGTTTCACTTGGTCACTGTCCCTCTGCAGCTGCTGCCCCCCCCCATCCTGTTCCTGCACCCTCAGTGGACACACCTGGAAGGCCAGCCTCACCCCTCCATGAAACTCTCTCTGCCCACTCCAGACCACTCAAAGTGATTTCTCCTCCTCAACAACTATAGCATATAGGAGTTCTCTGTAAATCTGGATCTTGGATTTTGAGAGGACATTTTATTCTTTATCCAGCCTCCCATCCCAGGAGCCAATCAGCACTCACATTCATGGTCGAAAGGCAAAGGCACGGAAGGCTGTCCCCCAGTGGGTGCTGATTTGTTTCTACCCCTAACCTCTCAGAAGGTGACTGGCCAAATATCATCTCCAGACTCCAGTCAGCCCTGCAGAGCAGCTGCCGTCTGACAAAGGGAAAAAGGTAAGCTCCTAGGCTCACTCACGGAATTGGAAGAGATAGCCAACCCCTCAGCCCAGAAGAGGAAGACAGACTTCTGGTCTGAAGTGACTGCTGATGTGGCTGGCGCTTCTTTCATGTGACATGGGATACTGTAACTCCAAGCCACAGAGCCAGATTCACCATCCACCACCACCATCTGCAAAAGAAAAGACAGGGAGTGAGCATGGCCAATCCTTGGAAAAGCAGCAGCCAAGAAAACATACAGAAACAAAAAACAAGACAACCCACAGGTGTTCAAATAATACATAAATTAACAGGCTGAGCTGCTGAGATGCAGGCGTGTGCAGAGCTCGGAACGATGTCTAGGGACCAGGACGTGAGCTTCTGCAGCCCATTCCCATCTAGCAGGGCTTACAGAACTAGAGAGTTCTCAAATGGGAAGGGGACATGACAAATCATCTAGTCCCCCTCGTTTGACAAATGAGGAAAGGAGGTGCAGAGACAGGAAGTGACGCTTTGTCCATGGTTAGGACGGTCCTCAGACAGCCAGAGCAGCCCAGACGCCAAGTATAGAACTTCATCCCTCCCACTGCGACCACACTTAGGAAACAATGAGAAGCGAACACTGCCAGTGCATCCTCTTCAGAGCTTCAAGGATTTGACTCCCCGTGTCATGGCACATGTAATTCATCCCTGGGTAGTCTCACATTTAAAGGAGCAATTTAAACAAGCAGAGAAATAAAAAGAACTGTGTTCCTTAGCTGCATCTCTCAAAAGATAATCAGGGGATCATATGCATAAGCCCCAGCAGTGCTTAGACCTGTTCCCCACCCCAAACATCTCCTACCTCACAGGCCTAGGGCCTCTCATTAGCCAAAATCCCAAGGAAGCTTGCCCCAGCCCCACCTTACTCCCTCTCCCTCGGTGCCTCTGTGCTTCTGTGAGTGGAAGACCTAACCTCTTTGGACAGTCACATGCCCTGTGCTTTTAGTAAAGTGATCCCTGCCCTGCCCTACCCTTGCTCAAACTCCACATCACAAAAGGTCCTGGAATCAACTTGGCAGAGACAACTTCCTCCAAATCAGCAGAAAGGAAAAAACAGATTAGAAATTTAAGATTCTTTTTCTTTTTTTCTTTTTGAGACAGAGTCTTACTCTGTAGTGGATTGCCATGGCATCATGCTCATAGCAACCTCAAACTCTTGGGCTCAAGCAACTCTCTTGCCTTAGCCTCTCGAGTAGCTGGGACTATAGGTGCCTGCCAGAATGGCTGGCTACTTTTAGAGATGAGTTCTTGCTCTTGCTCAGGCTAGTCTCGAACTCATGAGTGAACTCAGGTAATCCACCTTCCTTGGCCTCCCAGACTACTAGGATTATAAGCATGAGCCACCTTGCCTGGCAAGATTCCCTTTTATAGTCTTGGGGAGAAAAGAAATTTGGGGCCACTCCACTAAATACTTTGATCTAGTCACACACATTATTTCGTGTAACTGTCACAATAACCTGATGAAGACAGGAGGTATTTTATGGGTTTTATAAATTCAGAAACTGCAACTAGGTGAGATTACATGATTTGCCCAAGGCCACCAAGAAGGAGTGGTGCCAGGTAAAACCCAGGGCTGAAACTCTCAGCACCTCAGTTCTTAACCAACCTACTACACACCTCTCTCCCTTCATCCTCCCAGGTACGCCAGTGAAAATTCACATTTGTAGCTGAGATTCCTTTGAATTACAAGCAGACATGGCTTCTTTCCTGCATAGCACTGTGGGAAGACTCTTCCTGAAGTGATATTTGGATCACTCCATCTGTCCTTTCTGCCCATGACCAAATAACTCTACTGCTTTCAACACCTCATGCAAGTGCTGTGGCCTTGCTTTTCGGGCCTTCTGTAAGCTGACCTCATTCGGATCTCTCTGGCTAGAGTGCAGCTCAGCCCACCCTCATCCATTCAGCAAACCTCTTCTCTGCTCTCAGGATTCTGTACACACAATCCCCTAGGCAAATGGAAGCATCTCTCGACTCCCTGGACCTCCAGCTTGCCCATGCTCCCAAGTGCCCAAACCTCCACAACAGCACTTTCCGTGATGTGGTAGAGCTACACGGCCTGGGTGCCCCAGGAGAGCAGGACCACGCACGAGCAGAGGCCCCGTCCTCATTAACTTTGAGTCTCCAGCATCTAGCGCAGACCCTGGCACATACAGAGATGAAGATGAAATGCATGTTGAATTCTTGTTCTCTCTCAGAGAACAGTAAGCAATGTATTAATATATATTTCACGGTGAAGATAAACCAAAAAGCTTGGACAATTTTTAAAGAGATGTTTAAAACTCTGTAATTCTGCCTGTAACGTTAAAGGAATGTAAACTATCAAGCCAATCATTGAACTTCACAATATGCAACCTCTTAAAATCAGAAAGATCAACAGGGTGTCCTTGGAACAGGCCATACCATTTCTCTCTCTGGGCTTCTGGTGTTGGTGTTCCTGACCTGGCATGCCTTCCTGTCCACATAAATATAATTCAACCTTAAAAGCTCTGCTCATATATTCCTCCTTTATAAAGTCTCCCATAATAACCCAGCCACCATGGAGAGATACCTTGCCATCTTAGGTGTTTGTGTACATGGAAAATTAAATGTATTTATACCTGCCTTTCCCCAGCAAGAGATTTCAGAAGGCTCCTCCTACCTCACTGTAAGCTGGAGATCCCAGAAGAAGGAACTCCTGTATGGGAAGGATATTACCCTAGAAATGCTTCCAGTGCTATAAACTGTGGCACTGAATTATGAGTTTTCATTGTGTCTGTTAATCTAGTCTTTGAGGTTCTTTTAACTGCTCACAGGGCCTAGTGCAGGACTGGACACAAAATACACTTTACACATTTTGATTGACTTGAGTCCCCAAATTGTACCTTTTTCATCCCAACTCCATCATCCTGTATCTGCAGAAGAAAGTCCAGTGTGTGATCATCAGTGAAATACCCAGGAGTAGGCTGGCTGCAATTAAGGACAAAGCAAGTGTGAATGAGAAGAACAGGACTGGGGGCTCTTTCTCTCCCTCTTCTTGCGTCAACCCCAGATGTCAAGCAATTGTTTCAGGCAGTTTTTACATGTGGAAAAGTGGGTTGAACAGTAAACATGAGAAGGGGTGCTGCAAACCTGCTCAGGCCTTGAAGGCTCAGTGTCCAGTGAGGTGTAAGATTTTGCCCCCGAAGCAGGACGAGGCCTTGTCTGGTCGTAATCAGAAGGTTGCTGCAGTTGGAATCTGGGGCCTTTACCATCTGGAGCAGGTCAACACCATCACTGAATTAAACAAGACCCCAACAGTTAGTGTCTGGTTCGGAAGAGATTCCTGAGCCCTTTATTTTGCCCATTTCTTTCAGCGTACACACATTTGTACATCCTCTTATAGTCTCTTAGGGATTCTCTGTTATTCCAATTGAACTTTATTTTCTCAAGCCTTAGAAACAAAAGATCCCTAGGAAACTGCATGCAAGTTCAAAAGAAACTCAGAGGCAAAGTGCTACAGTGTAATAGCCTCACACTGGATGCTCTGAGAAAGGTAACAGAGCCAAGGACAATGGCAAGGAGAATCGAGATTTGGACAGAAGGCCTGAAACTGCCAATGAGCTGTACAGCAAGCCATGGCATGTGCCTCATGGAATTATTTCTTTCTCTGTAACACTGGGACCATTCTATCTAATACCTGCCACATTCACCAAAACAACATGATGCTGCCTAAGAAAATGACTTGAATCTTCTGATAGAAAAGAACAAAACAATTAGGGTGGCACCTGTGGCTCAAAGGGTAGGGAGCTGGCCCCATATGCTGGAGGTGGCAGGTTCAAACCCAGTCCCGGCCAAAAAAAAAAAAAACAATTATTACCCAGGCTTGCAGTTAAATGGGTAAAACCCACTACATGTGACCCAACCACATGCTTTTAGTTAAGAAGCAAGAATCAAAAATAAGATTTCATGAAAGCAGTACTTGCTTCTATCAATATGATGCTTCACCTAAGAGAAAAATACAGGGAAAGAATAGGTCAGATCCTTCAGCAAAGTCCCACAAACAGTTAAGTAAAGCTACCTCCCTCGCCACTTGGACTAGGGACTCTATACAAACATCTTTCCTTATAACCCAAGTGTGTTGTGATTCCACATCATGGTCTCCAAAACACAGATATCAACACATTATGGTACCAAAAGAAGAAACTTCTCACTCATGTGAACCAGACCAGACTTCTGCCCACACGTCCACCAGCCCCACCAAACAAAAAGGCTCCAAGGCACATGAGTTTACAGGAGACCTCACTGTGACCAAGGACACATGTCTGCCGTACCTGTACACGTCAATGAACTCAGACAGGTTGATGGATCTTCGCTTCTCCCACTCGGGCTCTTCTATCTGCAGAGAAGGTGGTGAGCTGTCTCGATTTTGGGCCTGAACAAAAATGTCCCGCAGGGCGACAGCTTGTATATTTCCTAGCACCACAGGAAGAACCAACACTGAGAAGTTGAATTTAATAAACTATCCTAGGGTGAGGATCTGATTAGGAGACACAGGGTCTGGGCATATGAGTCCAGGGGAGCCCACGCAGACTGGTTCAATGTGGAATGGGTGGGGAAGTGATGAAGTGGGTGCTGGACAAAGAGTCTTCTCACAAGGGAAAGCAGATTAACAAGCTGCAATAGGTGGGGGTGAGTGAGAGGCCTGCAGTTGGGGGCTTTGAAAGGGCTTTTGTCAGCCCTTCCAGCACCATCACCCTGTCTCACCAGGGATGCTTACTTACACGCACCAGAGGGGAACAGTATGAAAACCAGCCTTGCTTCTTACCAAAGCCAAACAGGATGTAGACAGCCCCATTTGTGGTGATGTAAACCTGAGGTCCAATCAGATTCCCAACTCCCAGGACGTTGTACTTCACAGGTCGACCCACTGGGCTTCCTGTCCGGCCAGACACCAGCAGAAAGCACAGATCTGGCTGAAGAAGTCAAAAAAAAAGGGTACAGTTGATAGAAGCCCTCTTGTTTCTAAGTCACATGGCCTCTTCACAAAGCTCCTAGTTTTTCTCATTAGCTACAGGTTCTGAAACACCCAAACTTTGGAAAGCACAAAGCCAAACCTGCTTTGCTTTATTTCTGGAGAAGTAAGAAAGTGAGGGAAATACCCTATTCTCTTACTAAATACATGCAAAGGGCCTCTTCATGGTACCTCAATTTCTCTGACTTCATCAACAAGTACAATTGTTGATGACTGAAGAGTCTCCTGGGGAACAGCATCCCTATCTACAGCTAAATGCAGGATGGTTTTACAGGAGTCTTTACTCCCATGCCCAGAAATCCTCAGTAATATTTGGTCCCAGCTAGAATCAATCCAGGCAGTGCTCTGCCATCAGAGCATCAGAACATCAAATGTCTGGCCAGGCCACTACCAACTTTACTCTCAAAGAAGGGCAAGCTTTTTCCATCAAGGGCCAGATATATTTTAGGCTCTGATGGGCAGATGATCACTGTAGTGATTACTCTACTCTCCCATTCTAGTGTGAAAGTAGTTGTCACAGACAAGACAGAAATGAACGGATGTGACTGTGCTTCAATAAAACTTTATAAAAACAAGCAGTGGACCAAATTTGGCCTACTGGCCATTGTTGGCCAACCACAGCTTTGGAGAATTTTCTTTTGGGATAGAGACACCAGGTGAGAAACATGGGGATGGTATCTATATCTTAGCTTTGACAAAGTTTATTACCAGAATTCTATGACAAGATCAAAGAAATGTGGTTTGCAGTATGCCCAGATAAAGAAATTTTACAGTTAATACAACCTAGAGGGAGGTTTTTAGTAGACTGTCACAGTACTCTGCTATTACCCCATTCCTTTTTGTTTGTTTGTTTTAGAGACAGTGTCTCACTTTGTCGCCCTCGGTGGAGTGCTGTGACATCACAGCTCACAGCAACCTCCAGTTTTTGGGCTTAGGCAATCCTCTTAGCCTCCTGAGTAGCTGGGACCACAAGCACCCGCCATAGGGCCCAGCTATTTTTTTGTTGCAGTTTGCCCAGGGCCAGGTTTGAACCTGCCACCCTCGGTATATGGGGCTGGCCCTTACTCACTGGTCACAGGTGCTGCCCTATTACCCCATTCCTATTAAACATTCTTATTAAAGACTTGAATAAATAGAATTCAAGTTTATCACAAAGCTGAGAGGAATAGCTAAAACGGTATATGACAAACTCAAAATTCACAAAGGCCCTGGGCTGGAAGATAAGTCAAAATCTGCCAGAAGAAATTGGTCTGTAATTGATTAACCAGGGCGGCACCTCTGGCTCAGTGAGTAGGGCGCCGGCCCCATATACTGAGGGTGGCAGTTTCAAACCCAGCCCTGGCCAAACTGCAACAAAAAAATAGCCGGGCGTTCTGGCAGGCGCCTGTGGTCCCAGCCACGGCATTCTACCGAGGGTGACAAAGTAAGACTCTGTCTCTTAAAAAAAAAAAAGATTTCAAAAAAAAAAATAATAATTGATTAACTAAAAGATATGGTTGTTAGCTAACTAATTATCAACAAAAAGCAGATTTTATAAAGGCTACTGAGGCCAAGCACAGTGACCCACATCTGTAATCCTAACACTCTGGAAGGCTGAGGCAGGAGGATTGTCTGAACTCACTCACGGGTTGAAGACCAGCCTGAGCAACAGTGAGACCCCGTCTCTAAAAATAGCCGGGCATTATGCCAGGCACCTGCAGTCCCAGCTACTAAGGAGGCTGAGGCAAGATTATCACTTGAGCTCAAGAGTTTGAGGTTGCTGTGAGCTGTGACACCACAGTACTCTATCGAGGATGACAAAGTAAGACTCTGTCACAAAAAAACAAACAAATAAAAAAGGGCTTTTGAAATCTCAGTAGAGTCTCCATCAAAGGGAGTAACAATTTCCTGAGGTTGATATAAATGGTTAGACTATGAATAAAATACTGTTTTCACATATGGGTACTACATTTTAAAAGAGTCTTGGACACACTGGAGTATAAGGGGAGAGAAATCAAGAAAAAGAGGGGTTTGGACTTCCTATTATTGCATGGGAAACAGAAGAAACTGGGGTGTTTAGCCTTGAAAGTGGCAGGGTTAAAGGAGCCAGGCTAATGGCTGATGGGCTTTCGTTCAGAAAGGAGATTAGACTCATTCAGAGTAGCTCTACGGAACTAAAGCTGGAACAATGAATGGGAGCTGCGAGAAAGCAGATTTCTCATCAACAGGACAGAATGCTCTAGAGCTGACCAAATCTGAATGGACTGCCTCCCAAATCAGTGATATTGCCACAGGTCTGAGGCCTCCAGGAGAATACAGCAGCCAATATGTCTGCAGTGCTGAATCGGAGATCACAGCATGGTAAGAGAAGGTTGACCATATGACTTAGCGTACCTTCCACTAACATTCTAGACCAGATCAGTTGCTCTAATCTGAAACAGGTTCAGTTCTCCAAACCGACCTCACTCTAAACCCTGATCTAAGAATGCAATCACTTACGTCATAGAATGTATACATTTCCTTCCTTGTGAAGAGAGAGCCCTCCATCTCAGGAGCTTAAACAAGTTCCTTCGGTTCTTTGCTGCTGGTACTGAGGTCAAAAGAGGTCAGCAGAAAGACTGAAGCTGCTGCTATGTACCCACTGCCTCTCCAAGGTCATCCTAGAACTATCAATCACTTTTCAGACAGAATGGAGAGTATTTCATGCCTCTGGCCCACTGTGCAAATGAATAAATTCTATGGGACAAAATGAACGATGTCCTGGGTGAGACCCCACACACACACACACAATAAGGGCACAGAAGAAGAGTAGGCCAGAAGCCAAGTCCTCTAACAGAGCCCTCCTTACTACAGAGGGTCCCTAAGGGCCTGAACCACTATTCCATAACCACCACCAGCTCACGGGAAGCCAGACGGGGCATAAGACCAAAATTCTTGAATTTGTTCAAGATATATAAAGGTATTATTTATTCAATACCTCAGCCCACTGCAATTCCATTAAAAAGAAACTCTCCAACTTTCCCCTTGGGACCTTCAGACAATCAACCCCCTATTAGAACTAATAACTAGAATTATCCCTGGTCCCTAGTCCCTTTATTTACAATAGCTGGGATTAAAAAAAAAATTAGATGGATAATTCCTGAATTCTTGGCTCAGCTCCTGTGGCTCAAGTAGCTAAGGCGCCAGCCACATACACCAAAGATGGCAGGTTTGAATCCAGCCTGGGCCCGCCAAACAACAATGACGGCTGAAACCAAAAAGAAAAAAAATAGCCCGGCGTTGTGTTGAGCGCTTGTGGTCCCAGCTACTTGGGAGACTGAGGCAGGAGACTCACTTGAGCCCAGGAGTTGGAGGTTGCTGTGAGCTGTGATGCTATGGCACTCTACCCAGGGGGACAGCTTGAGGCTCTGTCTCAAAAAAAAAAAAATTCCTGAATTCTTTGAGGCTAACTGGCTACCTAAAGAAAACTAACAGAAAGTACTTAAACTTTCTGTTAAATGGTTAAAACTAAGCAGGCCTCAGAGATTTAGCTCATTCTCAGTCTTCTTTCAGCTCATCTCACAAACGCAATGCATTGCCTAGTGTACTGTGCTTCTCAAAACTTGTGATTGGTAGAGCAATTCAAGTTTGTGGTGCTCTTGGAAGAAAGCCCCAAAATATTAAACTTTAATTCCGTTCTACATAATTTTACCTGAAGAATTTATAACTCTACTCTGTAACTCTGTATACACAATACAAAAAAATCACAATAGCAAACACAAAGTCTCTTAAAATTGAAATAAGCAGCCAGGTGTAGTGGCTCACACCTATAATCCTAGCACTCTGGAAGGCTGAGGCAGGAGGATCACCTGAGCTCAAGAGTTCAAGACCAGCCTAAGCAAGAACAAGACCCCCTCTCTACTAAAAATAGAAAATTTAGCCTGGCCTTGTGGCAAGTTCCTGTAGTCCCAGCTTCCTGGGAGGCTGAGGCAAAAGGAACTCTTGAGCCCAAGAGTTTGAGGTTGCTGTAAGTTATGATGCCACAGCACTCTACCCAGGGCGACAAGAGTAGGACTCTATCTCAAAAGCTAAATTAATTAAATTAAGCTATCAAATGAGGCAAAATTCTCTATCTCCACATTTTTCCACACACATTCCTTGCCAATAGTTCAGTTCTTTTGTGCATAAGCATTTCCTTGGCAGATTCACACTGGGAAGTCTGAGAGAAAGTTTGAAAAACTGATAAAAGCTCTGAGAAAAGCTTCAGGAATAAAATTTAAAATTAAGACAATTCCGTTTAGGCTTGGTGCCTGTGGCTCAAGTGGCTAAGGCGCCAGCCACATACACTGAGGGTGGCAGGTTCGAATCCAGCCTGGGCCTGCCAAACAACAATGATGGCTGTAACCAAAAAAAAATAGCTGGGCGTTGTGGCGGGCGCCTGTGGTCCCAGCTACTCGGGAGGCTGAGGCAGGAGACTTGCTTGAGCCCAGGAGTTGGAGGTTGCTGTGAGCTGTGATGCCACAGCACTGTACCCAGGGGGACAGCTTAAGGCTCTGTCTCAAAAAAAAAAAAAAAAAAGACAATCCCGTTTATCAATTTACTCTTTCCTGTGATTTAGGAGGAGTAAAGACTTCTCTTATTTTATCTGTAGAATAACTAACTCCAGTGTACTGAAGTTCCAGCAAAGCATAATTCAGGACCAT
>CAUYQV010081132.1:0-22947 GCA_963574575.1 Galagoides demidoff
AGCTGAGACCACAGGCGCCCGCCACAATGCCCTGCCATTTTTTGGTTGCAGCCATCATTGTTGTTTGGCAGGCCTGGGCTGGGGATTTGAACCCGCCACCTTAGGTGTACGTGGCTGGCGCCTTAGCCGACTGAGCCACAGACGCCGAGCCACAAGTGAATCTTTCCAAGAGTAGAATATAATTGTCTTAACACAATAACTAAGAAAATGACATGAAGGCTATGTTAACCAGTTTAATGAAAATATTTCAAATTGTATATGAAAACACCACACTGTACCCCAGAATTGTATTAATGTAGTTATCATTTAATAAAAAAAGAATACTAAAAAGAAATTGGGGAGAATTTGGGTGGGCAGTTCTAGCTAAACGTTTCTCCTGTGGTTGTGGTCAGATGCCACTTGAGACTGTGATCATCTGAAGGCTCAAGGTATATGTCCAAGGTAGCTGGATGCCCAAGGTAGCTCACTCACTGGCTGGTGGTTGATACCTGGTAGAAGCTCACCTTGCCTGTTACCTGGAGAACCTGCATCCGACTCTCCAGCACAGAAGACCCAGGGTAGTCAGACTTCTCCCATGATCTCTGGTTTATCCTCTAGCGAGCAGCTTACAGAGACCAGCCTCTGTTTACACGACATTCTCTGATCCAGCCTCAAAAGCCACACAGTGTCTCTTCTGCTGCCCATTGATCAGAATAGTCATAAATCCAGCTTACATCCAAGGGGAAGGGACCCAGTACCACCTCTCATGGGAAGAATGTAAAAAATGGGATGGGGTGTATTTTAAAAACTGTCACAACATTCTACTAAGATTATTTGTTCAAAAGTGAGCAGTGACTTTCCAATCAATCGATCCAGCAACCTCTTCCTAGTCCTCATGCTGCTGAACTTTTCTGAGGCACTTGCAACCTCCTTGAAACTTCCTCCTTTCTCTCGGGGCATTTCCCTGACTATCTTCTAATCATCCCCATAACTCCTCTGCATTCCACCTCCCTTCCCATTAGACCAGCTTCCCTCTCTTGCCCCTGAGAGGCAGCATCTTCCCAGGCTCTGTCCTCCGTTAGGGTCTCTTCTGACTCTCCCAGTTGTTCCCCTTAGTAGTGGAAGCACATTTACTGCTCAGGGGCCCTTTCTTTGGGGAGTGACTTTCTTTCTCTAATAATCCTCTCAATGCCTGTGTTAGGAGCAGACAGGGATGAGTGCCCTCCACCCTAGAACTGGACACCTGTATCAGATTGTGTCTTGGGTAGAAACAGAATCCATTTGTATGGAGTAATTGAGGAGCTTTTAGTTTAGTTTTTTTTGTTTTTTTTCGAGACAGAGTCTCACCATGTCCCCCTGAGTAGAGTGCCGTGGAGTCACAGCTCACAGCCACCTCAAACTCCTGGGCCTAAGTGATTCTCTTGCCTCAGCCTCCCAAGCAGCTGGGACTACAGGTGCCTGCCACAACACCTGGCTATTTTTTGTTGCAGTTGTTTAGCTGGCCTGGGCTGGGTTCAAACCCACCATTCTCAGTGTATGTAGTGGCGCCATAACCACTGTCCTACAGGTGCTGAGCTGAAGAGCTTTTAATAAAAGAATTCTTTGCAGTGGTGCTGGCAGCAACCAGCAGCAGGAAGCTATTCCCTTCCCTTACTCTGAAGGAGAAAGAGGAAGGAATAGTTAGTGTTACCAGAATCCTGGGAGAGTGCCAGTTCTGCAGAGGGAGTTGCTCAGCTGCAGGGGGTCTGGTCAGCAAAAATTTGCAACCCAGATCCGAGATGGAGCAGGGAGAGACACCTACGTTACCCCCTTTTGCCCTATGAATGTCCATAGGCAAAATCCAGCAAAAAGCAGGGTGGAAAGGGACTCAGGCGGTGTGGTCATTTGAGTCAACATCCAAGAGAAGGCAAAGGATGGAGAATTGATCTGGGGACTTGTTTTAACTTCAAAAGTTTTTAGTAAATACATAATATATCCACACAGCCTAAATTTGAAAGACAGAGAGAGAAAAATGTTTTCTCCCCACCCCTGTTCCCTAACTGTGTAGACCCCCAGCCAGGAGACAACCAACATGGTCACTTTTTGTTTTAAGTCTTTGAGAGATACTATGAAACTCCATACAGGCATTCTTTCCCTCCTTTCCCGTGAACAATAGTATGTAAATGACAATGTTCTTCACTTTGCTCTTTTCACTTTGTGACACATTTTGGATCATTCCACACTAGTGCTTTCCTTCATGACTGTGGTGTTCTGTGGCATGATGCACTTTAACTTACCGACTAATCCTGTGATGACAAGTTTTGCCCCAGTGGGCCGAATTGTACTGAGTCTAACTCGGGGTCATGGAATTACCCAGGGTCCCTCAGCTGGGGCAGAATCCAGGGGCCTGGTCCAAGGCCATGAAAAGCCCTGAGAGGGCACAGAGGGGTCAGCAGTTGGGTGGGGTGAAAAGAGCCAGGTCCTGACCTGGAGTGAGAGACGTTCCCATCCTGGGCAGGGCCTAGGCCCTTCTAGGCAAAAACCACTTTGCAAAGAGATTTCCGTTGAATGTCAGACTGTCTTCTGAAGAAGTGGGTCTCATACAATGCTGACAACTGACTGAAGTGCTGCAGTTTGAATTTGCAGTTTCCATCTTCAAAACCAGTGGAAGTGCGTGACTGGGTTTGGGCCATGGGCTTCTTAAGGACTCAATCCTTGCAGATCTGGTCACACCTACTGGGTTTAAGCTGTCAGAGTCCTGCTTTTATGATTTTACCTAATACTAGTCAGGCTGTACCAGCAGAAACTTCAGCCAGCTGAGAGAGCACCAGTGGCCTTGCCAGAGGACAGCCTGAGGAGGCGGGTATGCGGAGGGTCAGTCCCTTCTCTGGCCTGGTCCTCCCCCATGGCCAGCAGTGGTGAGACTCTGGTAACCAAGCAGTAATCCCACTCACTCTCCCCTTTGCCTTGAGTTTCAGGTCTTCTCTCTCCCACTGGGTCTGAGGAAGAATAAGAAGGTACCCTAAGCCTGCCAGTCCCTACTCGTCTGAGCACAGCAGAGTAGCCCCCTGTTTATCGGTTTCCTACGACACACCGAAGCCTGGGGGCAGCGTCTCTGTCTCTCACCCGTGAAATGAGTGGCTGACTCCATCTTTGGCCTGACTCCTCAGAGCTGGCTATAGGAGAGAGGCTCCTGAGGGCTTTGACACTGAGGAAGCTTCCAGCAGTGACTTCCCAGGCAACTGTCATGAGCCAAACACAGGCTGGGCACTGAGAAGTGGCAGGTATGTGACAGGACACAGCTCAGTGGGAGAGCGAACCACCGCCTCAGCAGCACCAGTGTGTGCCCTGCAGAGGGGTCATCTTAGAATGGGCAAGGTAGCAGGGGGAAGGCCAGGTCATGGGCCTATGCCACAGGGCCAGCTGTGGTCTCAGCAGCCAACAGCCGGTGGGCTCAGGCATTAGGAGAGCCAGGCTGGGTACAGGTCCATGCCTTCCGAGGTTCTTGCTAGAGATGGGAGTGAGATGTGCACAGTCAGGGTTCTCACTAGAGATGGGAGGGAGATGTGCAAGGCCAGGGTTGCTCTTAGATTTGGTCCTCTGGTAACAGTGGTAGAGCAGGGGTAGGAGATACAGAAGGAGGGACAGAGAGGGCCAGGGAGACCGGCGAGAGATGAGGCCACAGTAACAGTTCAGACAAAGAACCTGACAAGGCCTGAATTAGGGGAAGAGCAGAGAGGAGGAGTCTGATTGGCAGGACCTGGTTTTCCATGGGATAAAGAGGGCAAGGCACCTTCGGTGTCCTATCGGCTATGACAAGGGGCTATCCCCCAGGGGCCTCAGGGCTTGGATGGGCGGGACAGGACAGCAGCAGAAGCTGATGGCCCCACTCTCCTCTCTATATTGCTACTTTCTCCACAGTGGAGACAAGTTCATTGGCTTTTGGACCAAGGTACAAGGCCTTTCTGTTCACTCAGATGGTGGCCTAGCCCTGGTGAGGAGCTTGTTGGAGACACTGCACCATCATCATCATCATTCCCAAAGGTGGGGGGTAGGGACTGGAGTATTTTCCATTAGGATATTTCCAGTGTTTTCAGTCAGTTTTCCTCCTGTGTGGATGCTGGGTTTTGAGGGAGGGTATGAATTACTTTCATGGTAAATAGTTTTTATTTTGGTGGTAATTCAAAATGTTCAATACCACCTCCCTCAAAATGATTCAATACTACCTCCCAATAAGGGTGATCTTGGAATGAATGACTTACAGCTCCTCCCCTTAAAGCAGTTGTCATTCAGGAGAGCAGCAGGAACACAAGGACACAGGGGAGCAGGTAGAAGGGAGGGGTATCAGGGGACTCAACGCTCCAATCCAGAACACATGTCCATAGTTATGGGGCCTCTTCCAAATGAAAGACACTGGTGGCGTGTCTGAATGTGGGGCAGGCTTGTTCCATAGTCAGGGTTGACTTGGGAAATCCTGGGCAGGTGGAGACTGTACTGTATCCCTGGAAGCCCCATTCCTAGCCAGACGGTGGAGGTGGACAACCTCTCTGATGGTTGTGACGTGTTGTGAGCCTGAAGTTGGGAACTGGACTGGGATAGAGGTTGATGTAGCAGCTTTGAGGTGAGGCTGCCTGTGTTTCAATGCTGTGTGATCTTGTGTAAGTTACTTAACCTCTCTGTGCCTCAGTTTACTCTTCCGTTTAAAAAGGGATGGGTGTTTGTGAAGACAAAATGAGATAACACAGAGGGAATGCTCAAACTTGCTGTCTCTCATCAGTATTACGATAGTTACTGTTTTCTCTGGCTATTGCCCAAGTACAGCAGTGCTTTCCAACCTTTTGGGAATAGGGAATAATTTTAGGGAAGATAATTTTTCCACAGACTGGAGGAGGAGGCAGTTGGTTTAAGGATGATTCCAGACATTACATCTCCACCCCAGATCAACAGGCATTGGAGTCTCACAGGGAGTGTGCAAACCAGATCCCTCACACGTGTGGTGTACAGTGGGGTTCACGCTTCTGTGAGGATCTAATGACACCGCTGATGTGGCAGGAGGTGAAGCCTAGGCAGTGAGGGGCACCATGGGGAGTGGCTGTGAATACAGATGAAGCTTCACTCACTTGCCCACCACTTGCCTCCTGCCTTGCCGCCTGGTTCCTAACAGGCCTCGGACCAGTACTGGTCCACAGTGTGGGGTTTGAGGACTGCAGATGTACAGGAATATGAGCCAGGTGTATATTAAATGGGCACTAATTTTCACTCACATTGACAAAAAATAAAACAAATAAAAATAAAGCAAAGGCTGGGTGCAGTGGCTCACATCTGTAATCCTAACACTCTGGGAGGCTGAGGCAGGAGGATCACTTGAGCTCAAGAGTTCCAAACCTGCCTGAGCAAGAGAGAGACCCTGTCTTTACTAAAAATAGAAAATTATCAGGGCATTGTGGTGGATACCTGTAGTCCCAGCTACTTGGGAGGCTAAGGCAAGACAATTGCTTGAGCCCAGGAGTTTGAGGTTGCTGTGAGCTAGGTCAATGCCATGGCATTCTAGCCTGGGCAACAGAGTGAGACTGTCTTAAGCAAATGAATTAGTCAATCAACAAAGGAGCAAATAAATAAACAAATAAAGCAAAGTTCTCCCAGAATCAAGAAGTTAGGAAAAATACTATGGACAAGAGAGAATGTTCGAGTGGTCATTGAACTTACAAAAAGATACTCTTCACCAATAATCTTCAGAGAAACACCAATTGAAACCAGGGTGTGATACCACCATGCACCCATCAGAATGGCACCGTGAGGAAGAGATGGGCATCCACATTCATAGAACCACTTTGGCTCGGCAGTACCCCCTAAAGCTAAACATGCTGTGACCTAGGGATCCCACTTTGGGGCATAAACTCAACAGATACATATGCATAGTTCATCCAAATCCCTGCACTGGATTGTTCATAGCTGCCACTCTTTGTGACAGCCCCAAAGTGGAAACTACCTACGTAACCAACAACAGCAGAATGGAGAAATACGTCATGGTGTGTTCAGACAAATGGAGTACTCTACAGCAGCGTGGATGGGTGGACACAGGCCTGGCTCGTCCAGCCAGCTCCGTACAAACAGATGCACGAACCTCACAAAGATGACATAGAGCAAAAGAAGCCAGGGACAAGTGTGCAAACTGTTTCCATTCATACGAAGGTCAAAGCCAACTTCAGGCAAAGGTGTTTTATATTGTTCAGAGGAAAAATTGTGGTCATCTATGGTAAGGGACAGGAACAGTGGTGAAAACAGAGTGGGAGGTGGCTTCTGGGTGTGCCAGCCACGTTCCATTTCTTGGCCTGGTTGCTGGTCAAGCAGGGGTTACCGTGCAGAGGACTGTCATGGAGGCAACACTGCACTGTCTATCTGTCCCCTGTGAGGCCTAAAAGGTCATTCATTTACTCATTCAAAAAGTTCTGTTGAATTCTTACTCGGTGCCAAAGCAGCACAACCCTTGGCCTTGAAAAGGCTGCAGGATGGTGGAGGGGACCCACTCTTCTCAGGGTCTGCAGGGAGGTGGAGGGGCTTCCTGCCTACGTGACCGACAGCCAGTGCACTCCCTCACTCTCCCGCTGGAATGGAGGCCGCACTGAGGAAAGGTCACTTTGCCAGGGCAGAAATGGGTGTGGTGCCAGGAGGGGGCAGATGAAAGGAAGGTGCCGTGGAGGAGGTCCAGGGTCCTTCCCCAGAGAGTGCATGGAGTATGCTGGACTTAATTGGAGAGACAATAAACAGGGGAAAAGTCACCGGTGCTTCTTTTTGCTGATGCAGAGAACAGGGGATGGATGTGGAGAAAACCAGCCTGGGATCCGTCATTTCCTTTACCAGAAGCTTTTCTCTTATTTATGCCTTTTTCTTTTATGCACCTGATTTCACCTTATTTTCTTTTAAGGGCATCTATACCCTCTTGTGTCCTGGGGAGCCTCTGGTTTAGTAGCCTGGGGTATCAAGATGCTACCATTCCTAACTCAATCCATTGTTGGGGAATTACCCTGCCTCACCTGTTTTCTGAGTCAGTGCCCCTGGCAAGGGGTGGTGACTGGAGGTGACAATGACAAGCAGAGATCTGGGTAGTGAGAACAGTCCCACAGGGAGCCCCGGCCCAGGGAACGCCCGGGGAGGCCTGTATTGGGGTGGGAAGAGTAAGCTGAGACCCAGTCATGCTCAGGGTAAGTGTACAACCATAACGTGCCACCCAGGGTCGTGTCACAGGCTGAAGCAGTGATCCTCAAAGTGTGGCTCCCAGGAAATGCAAATGCTCAGGCTCCAGCCCAGACCTGCTGAATCAGAAAATCCAGAGAGGGGCCCAGTGATCCATGTTTGAATGAGCCCTGCAGGTCATTCCTCTAAGGAAAGGGCCCTGTTCCTAGCAGCTGTCCTTTGCACCAGTGTTTTCTCTCCTTGGAAGAGAGATCAAAACAATGGTGTTGTAGCTGGGCGCCATGGCTCACACCTGTAATCCTAGCACTCTAAGGCAGGGAATTGCTTGAACTCAGGAGTTCGAGACCTGCCTGAGCAAGAGTGAGACTCCATTTCTACTAAAAATAGAAAAACTAGCTAGGCATTAGTGTAGGAACCTGTAGTCCCAGCTACTCAGAGGCAGAGGCAAGAGGATTGTTTGAGCCCAGGAGTTTGAAGTTGTTGTGAGCTGTGATAACACCACAGAACTCAACCCCAGGGTTATAGAGTGAGACTCTGTCTCAAAAACAAAACAAAACAAACAAACAAAAAAACCAAATGAACAAGCAAACAAACAAAACAATGGTGTCAGATTGAAGCTCGAGAATCAGAACATCTCCTGGGGCTCTTTGGCACTGGTCTAGTTTAATCAAGTTCTGGTCATCCCATCACTGTAGGAGCCCAAGTTCTGAAAACAGCCTGAATTAGGTTATGATCCTGGCCCTGCTGCTCACTGGTCTGGCACCCTGGACAAGTTGGGTACCCTCTCTGAGCCTCAGTTCCCATCTGGAACTTGGGGCCCAGGAGAGGCTGCTTAACCAGGGTTCGGGGGATATCCTAGTCCTGGACACACAGTGAGTGCTCAGTAGATGGCCCTACTAGTTATCATCCATGCAACTTCACCCGAATGTGAAGAAATTACTAGATCTCAAAGAAATCAGCCTAGAAGCTTGTCATGGTGGGGTGGTGTTCAGGGACCAAACGGCAGTTCTGTGCTGTCTGTCATCAGGCTCTGTGAAGTCAGTTGCTACTATGCCATGACTCTGAATATTGTAGTAATAAGGGGTACGTATTAAACTACCTTATAAACAAGGTCATGAGGTTCCAAGGCTGGTGAATTGCTTCCGGCCTGCGTGCCAGGATGCAGTATGGCAGCAGAGTGCACAGTGAGCCCTCACTGGCCCCAGCCATCCTGGCAGGTCGGCAGCATGCTTTTGCTACTGAATGAATGGACACACCTGGCCGGCAAGCTCACAGATAGAACCGCCCCCTGCCCCCGTGCTTACCTACCAGCAGAATGATTTATGGCCATTCAGTTTTCATTTATAAAACTGACAATATCCCAGCTGATAAATATTGATATATGTGAAATTCAGCAGCCGCAGGATAAAAGCCACTGGCCCTGTGGCGACATCTGGCCGCCTTGCAAAGACGTCATCCGCTTGCCCTTCACCCCGCATAATGCTGACTGCTGTTAGATATAATAAAGAGTGTTTAAGGTCCACGGGGATAGGACAATAGGCTTAAACTCAACCAGCAGATTCCACAGCTAGAGGAGATATCACAGGTAGAAACATTTGGAATCAGACTTGTGACGAAGTCTGTAGTGTGACCCTCACTGGCAACATGGGATGGGACAGTAACTGGGATGACAGAGGACTGAGACACCTGAGCAGTGACAGACATGGGCTGGTGTTTCTGCTCATGGATTGTCTGCAGAAGTGGTGGCTGAGATTTCCTCACAGAACACTCTTGGGGATGACAGTTCCAGGGAGGGGATCAGGCATCGCCTTTTATCTGCAGATTTTAAAGTTTTTGACATGAGTCAGTCTTTCTCAATACTTTGTAGAAAGAAGGCAATAGTTTCCATTTCTCCAGATGGGGAGCCTGAAGGGCACATTGGGCAATGGGATCACAGGTCCCAAAGTGACTGACGGAGGCCCACCTGTCTGGGAGCAGGTGTCTGGGGCCAGCAGCCAACACGGGGAAGGGAGCACAGGGGAGGAAATAGCACCTACAAGCCGCCAAGCCCCAGGCTTTCAGGCTTTGGCTACTAAACGCAGTGCTGCACCTGAGTCATCCATCAAATTTATTAAAGATTCAGATTTCTGGTCAGACTAGTTACTCCCTTCAAAAATTTTGGTTGGAGCTCGGCGCCTGTGGCTTAATCGGCTAAGGCACCAGCCACACACACCTAAGGAGGTGGGTTCGAATCCCCAGCCCAGGCCCACCAAACGACAATGACGGCTGCAACCAAAAAATGGCCGGGCGTCGTGGCGGGCACCTGTGGTCCCAGCTGCTTGGGAGGCGGAGGCAGGAGACTCGCTTGAGCCCAGGAGTTGGAGGTTGCTGTGAGCTGAGATGCCACGGCACTCTACCCAGGGGGACAGCTTGAGGCTCTGTCTCAAAAAAAAAAAAAATTGGTTGGGAGTGAATATGGGAGCCAGAATTCTGTATTTTATCAAATTCCACAGGTGACCAAATTTGGGCTCTTGAGCATCGATATGTAAGGGACTGTGGCCAGGTGCAGTGGCCCATGCCTGTAATTGTAGCACTCTGGTAGGCTAAGGCGGGAGGATCACCGGAGCTCAGGAGTTCAAGACCAAACTGAGCAAGAGGGAGACCCTGACTCTGTTAAAAATTGAAAAACTAGCCGGGTGTTGTGGTGGGTGCGTATAGTCCCAGCTCCTTGGGAGGCTGAGGCAAGAGGATTGCTCAAGCCCAAGGATTGCTGTGAGCTATGATGATGCCCTAGCACTCAATCCAGGAGGACAGAGTAAGACTGTCTCAAAAATAACAAAATAAAAAATAAAATAAAGGACTGTGGAAGACAACTGGGACCTCCGCAGAACCAGATTCCTGGGTGCCACCAGCACACATTGTGCCTGGGTGACTCCACTTTCTCTCCGCTCCAGCTGACAATGGCAATGACTTACCTGCTTCCTTTGGCACAGTGCTTTGCACCCTTCTTGGGGTCTTGTGCACCTTTGAGATGCTGATTGCAAAGAACTACATTCTCCTTTCTTCATGAAGCTGTGACTTCAAAAGTGTCTGTAGGTGGCAGAATTAGCCCTGGAGAGGTTCAAGAACTTAGGCAAAAAATAATGGAAAAAAAGTTTTGTTTTTTAAATATAAATCTTTGTTCATCCGACCATCACTAGCTCCTCAAAGGCACAAGGCCACTTTTGGGTTTTGCAGCCCCTAGTATATAAAAGAATTAAGAAATGCTATGTTAGGGAAGCCGGGAGTGGTAGCTCATGTCTGTAATCCTAGCACTTTGGAAAGGCTGAGGTGGGAGGATTGCTTGAGCTCAGGAATTCAAGACCAGCCTGAGCAAGAGTGAGACCCAGTCTCTACTAAAAATAGAAAAACTGGCCAGGTGTTATGGCAGATGCCTCTAGTCGCAGCTACTCAGGAGGCTGAGGCAAGAAGATATCCTGTTTGAGGTTGCTGTGAGTTATGACGCCACTGCACTCTAATCAGGGTGACCAAGTAAGACTCTATCTCAAAAAAAAAAAAAAAAAAAAAAAAAAAAAAAAAAAAGAAAGAAAGAAAAAAAAGAGATGCCAGGCTAAGATAGTGTTTGTGGTGAATATGGTTAATCGGCACCCCCCTTCCTGTTCCATAAGGGGAGTATTGCCTTTCTGTATCATAAGGGCTAGAAAGTTGAAAATCTTCTTTTCCCTGCTCCCTTCCAGCTGGCCATAAATCACTCACCTCACATGTGCTGGCACGTGACTTGGAAGGCAGAAGTGAGGCAGAGGTCCCTTCCAGTGCTCTTGGCTATTTACTGCAGGTAGCTGAGGCTGCTATTGCAGAAGCCTTTTTAACACCCGGCCACCAGTGTCCTGGGAGTGCCAGCATCTTGTTTCCTGGATCTCAGCTACGGTGGTGTATTCTCGGACTCAGAAGCTTACAAAATCAATGGATGGACTGGAGGAGTGGGCTCCAGGCTGGGCTTCTAGAAGTGACTACCAGAATTCTACCACACCAGCCTTCTGGGAAGGTGGTCATGAAGTAGGAGCTGCACCTGGGGGTCATTGAGCTCATGGCTGCAATTCCAGGGATGAGAAAGCTACAGCCAAACACCCGCGAGGCTGACAACCGGAGGCAAATATCTGCCAATGAGCTTTTACAACATTTCTAGCATTTGCCAGGAGATGGCATGGAAATACTTGATGGAAAGCTCTTTTACTTCTGTCTTTGTGCATTTGTTCAGGTGTTGACCTGCAAGGTATGTACACCTAGATAGATACTGCTAGGGTACTCTCCAAAAATGTTTTAATTCACTCTGCCACCAATGTTTGACTTTACCAAATTAACACAGCGTGTGACCTGGGCCTGAATTTTAAAATATCCACCAGATGGCAAGACAACCACCAGCAAGGAAGGAATCTTAAAGACTGACGGATACAGAAACCCAACTTAGTGGGACAGACACACACCCCACCCATCCGATGGGCACCAGTGCAACAAATGCTAATACATGAATATTGGCTCTAGTGTAATCAATCTTTTTAATCTTTGGCAACTTGAGAGGCTCACTGTTTTACATTTGTGTTTCTTTGAGAATAATGGTGTTGAAAAACTTTCCATCTGTCACTTTTAAATCTATCTTCTAAATCTTGAATTTTAAAAAGTCATGCAGACTACTGCAGAGATAAGTTCTGCAGCAGTGTTTTTAGAGATGGCTATGGACTAAGCCTTCCACTGGGTCCTAGAGATAAAATAGTAGACTTCCTACTCTTGAGGAATTCAAGGCGTCTCGTGGGAAGAGAGGCACACACTCATACACACAAAAGTTCATTTCCTAGTGAGGAGTACCATAGTTTCCAGGATGAATTGAAATCATTGAATACTTTCTTATAATAGGGCCAGGAATAGAGTGAACACAGAGTCATCCAAGATGAAAGCCAATCTGTAAAGATTATAATTGAAAAATTTGTCCTCACACGGTACATAAATGCCTTCTTTATTTCAAGTCGTGTGTTTTAGCAAGAGTAATATGCAGAACAGTAAATATTGCTGTGTGATTTTTTTCCATGATAAATCTAGGGCTGAAAAGTGTCCCTTAGTAAGAGACTGGATAGACGAAAGAAAGGTTCCCTCCCACTCCCACCACGGGGCTGTCAATGAGGTCTGCTAAAACAGACATTTGATAAGATCCAGAGTCACGTAAAATAATACACTAAATGTGCAGGATACAATTAAAAATCATCATATTAGCGACCAGGAAATAAGATCCAATCTCAAGTTGAACAAGAAAACATGATCAATAAATGCTGTTATGTACGTGACACTGATGTTGGACTGACCTAACAAGGGCTTTAAAATAGTTATCATTAAAAATTGCAGTGGGCAATTCCAGACCTACATAAAACAAATAAAAGAGCAGAAAGTTTCATCACAGAAATAAAATGTATGAAGAACCAAATGGATAGATGTAAGGAAAGACTTTTTTCTTAAAAAAATCTTTCCAGGTGGCACCTGTGGCTCAAGGAGTAGGGCGCCAGCCCCATATGCCAAGGGTGGCAGGTTCAAACCCAGCCCTGGCAAAAAAAAAAAAAAATCTTTCCTCTGGCTTCCTGTTTATTAAAAGTCTTTGCAGAAGAATTATTTATCTCTTGAGGTAACTGGAATTTCATGATCTTTACCTTCAGAAAACCCATTCACGGAATCTAAATCCCGGCTGTCCTGGCATTCAAGCACCAAGACAGAGGCCATGAAGTGTGCATTAGCAGTAACCAGTCCCCCTTTGGGCACATGTACAACCCCCTTGTCTGCAATTCTCCCTGAGAGCTAATGACCCACCTTCTCTCTCAGCCTTGCTCTCTGTTTTGCAACATAGTCTTATTCTGTCACCTGGGTAGAATGCTCCAGTGTCATAGCTCACAGCAACCTCAAACTCTTGGGCTCAGGTGATCTTCTTGCCCCAGCCTCCCAAATAGCTGGAACTATAGGCACTCACCACAAGGCCTGGCTAGTTTTTCTATTTTTAGTACAGACCAGGTCTCACTCTTGCTTAGGCTGGTCTCAAACTCCTGACCTCAGGTAATCCACCTGCTTCGGCCTCCCAGAGTACTAGATTACACGTGTGAGGCACGGCGCCTGGCTCAGCTCCAGTCTTGCTCAGCTTGGAAGCCGGTGCTGGGACACAGTTTGGAATGCAGAGCAGGTAGAGTGGGGCCTTCAGGAGTCAGACAGTGGCTTGTCCATTGTGGCCACCTGACCTGGGAAACATGGGATACTCAGACTAGAGTGCTAATAGACTTTCATGTCCTCTCTGGGCTAGGCTTGTAGGAACCCTCCTTCCTATGACTGTTTGCTAATAATACAAAATTCTTTCAATGACTTAACCATTTAGAACACCAAGACAGATATCATGGCTGGGTATCAGACGTGTCTGCAAAGAAGTGTTTACTCTTCACTAACCACTTGACTAAAAAGATTTTAGTCTTGATTCTAAGAGCAGTGGAAGCCACTGAAGGGTAGAGAGCAGGGTGGTGATATCAACAGCCTTGCATTTCAAAGATCACTGAGGTCGTAGGAGCAGGAGAAAGAGGGGTCATCAGCTGGGAGTCCTAGTCCAGGAAACATTTTTCATGGGCACAAAGTGGCATCTCATTGTGGTTTGGGTTTGCATTTCCCTAATCACTAATAATATTGAACATCTTTTCATAAGCTTGTGGCTCATTTGTATAGCTTTTTCAAATATTTTTCCATTATTAAACTGGATTGCCTTTATTAGTGTTGTAAGAGTTCTTTATCTGTATTCCAGATATCAGGTATGTGATTTGCAAACATTTTCTCCCAATCTATGGGTTGTCTTTGGGTGGCATCTTTTGAAGCACAAAAGCCTAAAATTTGATGAAGTCCAACATAGTATTTCTTTTGTCACTTGCACTTTTGCGTCGTGTCTCAGAAACCATTACCTAAGGGCACACTGATTAACTCCTATATTTTCTCTTAGGAATTTTTATAGTTTTAGCTGTTAGGCCTCTGTTCCATTTTGAGTTCATCTTTGAGCACAGTGGCTCAATTTCTTTCTTTTGGATGTAGACATCAAGTTCCTCCAGCACCACTTATGATGAAAAGACTATTTTTCTCTGTTAAACTGAGAATGTTTTTATCCTTTCTCTATTATCAAACCTTTTATTTATTTATTTAGAGACAGAGTCTCACTTTGTCACCTTCGGTAGAGTGCTCTGGCATCATAGCTCACAGCAACCTGCCACTCTTGGGCTCAAGAGTTGTGTGCCCTGCCACAATGCCCCATTTATTTTAGAGAGGAGGTCTCACTCTGGCTCAGGCTGATCTCAAAATCCTGAGCTCAGGCAATCCACCTGCCTCGGCCTCCCAGAGTTCTATAATCAAACTTAATAGTCTTAGGTAGAGCCTGTAGCTCAATGGGTAGGGTGCTGGCCCCATATACCAAGGGTGGCGGGTTCAAACCCAGGCCTGGCCAAACTGCAACAAAAGAATAGCCAGGCATTGTGGTGGCTGTAGTCCCAGGTACTCGGGAGGCTGAGGCAGGAGAATCACCTAAGCCCAGGAGTTGGAGGTTGCTATGAGCTATGACGCCTTGGCACTCTACTGAGGGCTATAAAGTGAGACTCTGTCTCTACAACAAACAAACAAACAAACAAACAAACAAACAAAACACTTAATAGTCTTGGCTAATTTTCTCAACTGTGTGTTTCATTTCTCCTTTTTATTGTTCCTATTCTAGTTACTTTGGGCTCACTTTGCTCTTCTTTTTCCAGATTTTTATGGTGGACCATTAGGTCTGTTTTTGAAACCTTGTTCTTTCCTAATAGAAGCACTTAAAGCTATAACTCTCTCTCTGAACACCGTTTGTTTATATCCCACAGATTTGGGCCTTCTTTCCTTGTCATTTAGTTCAAAGTATTTTCCAATTGCCTTTGTGATTTTTTTCCTTCACCCGTTGATTATTTAGAAGTGAATTATTTAGTTTCCACATTATTTGACTTCTCCTTCATCATCTTACTGTTATTAATTTCTAACTTAATCCTGTTTTGATCAGAGACTATGCTCTGTATAATTTAAACCCTCTTAAATGTATCAAACCTTGTTTTATGGTCCAGCATATGGTCCATTTTGGTCAATTTCGGTGACTATGCTTGAAGAGAATGTGTTTTTTTGTAGATGTAAACTGTTGGGGGCAGTGTGCCATAAATACCAATTAAACAAAAGTGGTTAATAGTTTTGTTCAGTTCATTTGTCTCTTTACTGAATTCTTTCTAGTGGTCTTATCAATTCCTAAACTATTCATATTCAAGCACAGTTGTGGATTATTTCTGTCAATTTTTTCATTTTGTCAATTATGAAGCAGTTTTATTACACACATACACGTACGGGATGCATTTGTCTTTTCCATGTATTTACTCTTTTATCCCTATAAAATATCTTTATGTCTGTTAGTATGGTTCCTTCCTCCAAGGCTGTGTTGTCTGATGTCAGGATAGCTCCTACAGCCTTCTCATGCTTGCCGTTTGCGTGGTGTATCATTTTCTATCCCTTGACTTGTAATTTGTGTCTCTATAAATATACATGCATGTCTTATGGACAGTATCTACTTTAGGCTTGTCATTATATATTTTGTGATAATTTCTGTGTTTTAACCACACTACATACTCCATTAATTTTCAAGTAATTATTTTTAGATATAATGAGATTTGAGAATATAGTTTTGTTATTTCTTTTCTGTTGATCTTTGTTTACTTCCCTTTTTGTTCTCTCTTTCCTACTTTCTTTTGGATTGTTTCTCGTATTTTTGGAATCCTATTTTATTGATTTATTTAGGTGTGAGCCACCGTGCCCGGCCTTGCAATCCTGTTTTAACTTAGTTTTTAGCTCTTTGGCTACATATGTTTTTATGGTTGCTTTAAGGATTAAGATATACACCCTTATACTGTCACGATTAGGATTAACTTGGTACCAATTTATGTGACAGGTAGAAACCGTGCACCAATGTCGACACATTAATCTCCACCTACGTTATAAGCCTTATAAAACAATGGCTGTCATTTTTGCTTTAAACAGTTATATTTTCATTTTAAGGAAAAATTAGTATTTTATATTTACTATTTTTAATGATTTCCATTTCTTCTTGAAGATCTGCATTTCCTTTTGATATCATTTCTTTTTAACATAAGATTCCTTTAACATTTTTATAGTAGTGATGAATTCTTATAGCTTTCTTTTATTTAGAAAACGTCTCTTTTTTTTTGCCTTTTAAAAAAGATCTTTACGAGGATTAAATCTTTTCTTCTATATGAGATTGGACAATTAAATCCATGCACTCAACCCAGAAAAACTGCTGCACACCTCATTGCTGAATCTCACTAAGGTCACCTTGGAAGTACTCCCCTGGGGAAGCTGGGCATCGATGCCAGTGCCTAGTCCACCCTTCAAAGTACTTTTTCTAGGATGAGATCATGAACTTAATCGTCAGACCTGTACAACAATGATGCTGATGGCCATTCCAGGAAAGGAGTTCCAAAATTGCTTTGATATCAGTGCACATCCTCCCAAGGGGAGTGCTTTAAAGGTGACAGAGATATTCAGTAATAAAGTATGTGGCACTTTTTCTAGGATTAGTTTGCAAACTTAATTATCTCCAACCTCCTTTTAAGCCTATTCAGTGTATTTTCATCCAAGGCACTGGATTTTTTACCTCTAGAATTATAATTTGGGTCTTCATATATATCTTCTATGTCTTCCCATCAGTTGGCTGTGGTCTCTCCTGGTGTATTTGAAGTATGACGGTTTCAAAGTTCAACAACAGTTTTGGCATCCTCACCTACTTATTTAATCATGTGTCCTATCTGGGTCTGTTTCCACAGCACGGTTTTTATCCTCATGATGGATATGGCATTTTCCTATGTTTGCATACCTGGTAATTTTGAACCAGATGCCAGACATTGTGAATTTTACTTTGTTGAATGTCAGATAATTTTGTGTTTCATTAAAAGTTCTTCAGTTTTTTTCTGGAATGCAGATACATCATTCAGAAATCGTTTGATCCTTTTGAATCTGCTTTTAAGCTTTGCCACAGCAGCTTGTGCCCCCCACACACCTAGGATGGGGAGTTCATTGTCAGAATTAAGTTCACTTAATTGTCATGAACTTAATTGTACAACAATAATTCCCATGCTCACCACTAGGCAATACCCTCTGAGCATTCTACCTTCTGTCCTGAGTATCCTGAGGCTTTTCTGCTCTGCCTGGTAGGAACACAGACCACTCCTACCCCCTGTCGGACCTGCAAGGGTGTTTTGCCTGCTGCTTTCTGGCAGCTCTTTTCCTGGCCGCTGGTAGCTTCCACATAAGCACTCAGATGAAGATTCCAGGGGGCCCCTTGGCAGCTCTCTAGGGTTCTTTGGGCACCTCTCCCCTCTCTGTGCAGTGCACTCCTCATCAGTATTCTGCCCTGTGAATTCCAGCCTCC
The DNA here is from genome assembly GCA_963574575.1 of Galagoides demidoff. Classification (NCBI taxonomy): domain Eukaryota; kingdom Metazoa; phylum Chordata; class Mammalia; order Primates; family Galagidae; genus Galagoides; species Galagoides demidoff. The sequence goes on from CAUYQV010081132.1 coordinate 17,642, forward strand.
TGGCCTCCCCAAACCTTAACCTTATCCCCTCAACTCAGGAGGACCACTGAGCTCTGTCCAGCCCCCCACACCTGTGCTGTGTCCTGGTAACCCCTATGCACAGAGCCAGGACATTGCAGAGCTTGTCTGCTATCCTTCTTGTGATGCCTGTTGTGCAATGTTTGAAATCATCGCTTCATGTATTTTTTTTGTTTTCAAGATAGGAGGGAAAATTTGATCCTTCTTGCTCCATCGTGGTCAAAGTAGAATTTTTCTACCTTCATTTTTAAAATATTTTCACTGGATGTAAAATTCTGGGTTGACAGGTTTGCTATGTGTGTGTTCCCTTCCCCTCCAGCACTTGAAAGATACTGTTCCTTTCTGCCTCCACAGCCTCTGATGAGAAGTCCATGGCCATTCCAGTGATTGTTTCCCCTGTATGTCAAGCATCTATTTGTCTTTGGAGTCTTTCAAGATTTTATTTGCTGAAAATGTGAATGGCTAAATGGGAATAGTCCGCGACAGAGCAAAAGAGAAATGAGGGAAATTTTTAAGAGGCCACGGCAGCACTTTGCACAAAAAACAACATTGGCTTAAGCTACATAAGTTTAGACAATTAAGTTAAGTCATCCTAGAATAAGTGCCACATACCTCATTGCTGAATATCACTACGGTCACCTTCAAAGGACTTCCCGTGGGAAGCTGTGCACCAATGCCAGTGACTAGTTCACGTTGCAGAGACCTTTTTCTAGAGTGAGTTCATGAACTTAATTGTCAGACCTCATATGACAACAGCTCTGACGGCCATTCTAGAAAAAGAGATCCAAAATTGCTGTGAAGAGTGGACTGGGCACTGGCTTGAGTGCATAGTTTCCCAAGGGGAGTACTCTGAAGATGACCATCATGATATTCAGCAATGAGGTGTGCAGGACTTTTGCTAGAATGAGTGGGAGAACTTGACTGTCCAACCTCATACGGGAAGCAACAAAAAGAGAGAAAAGTGAGAGTTGAACTGTGTCCTGGAGAGAGATTCCCAAGCCTTAGGAAGGGCCTGAGGGCGGGGTGGGGAGTGGGAGGTCAGGTCCTAGGCCACACAGGCACTTACTGAGTGAGGTGGGGGCAAGCTGGGGCAGGGGAGGAGGATCTCCGTCCAGCATGTGACAGGTGAGTTATATGCACATAGGAGTAAATACAGTACTAACTGGCTCAGAAAAGAAATCTGGGCTTCCTACATAACTCTGGGGGTTACCAGATGTATTAATAGATGGTATGTATGGGGGGGGTCACCAAATAATACTTCTTCTCCAGTGAGTTTAGAACCAACTAATGGTAAGCTCAGGAATCAGCACTTAATATCAGTGCTGATAAGGCTGATCAGAGGCCATGGTTCTTGAGCTGCATCCAGACAGGCCAACCAATACTTCCCGCCTCTGATGGGCCTGCACCTCCAGTGACTGGCGCGGGCGGACCATGGCCAGAGGGCAGAGGGCAGGTAGTGGACTGCCAAGGAAGGGTGAGGGCCCCGGAGGAGCCTGTCGGATTCTTCCTCTAAAGACAACCAGTAAGTGAAATAAAGAGGCTGACGGTGAAGGAATGTTCTAGAGAGGTTCTTCCAATAGTAAAGAGGAGTTTGAGCCCTGTCTACAAGGCTGGCATAAAAGCCAAGAGAGCAGGTGAGGTCACCAAAGAGGAGTGGAGGGTGAGGACCCCTGGGGACAGCAGCATCTGGAGGTCGGGTTGTGAAGGATGCTGCTGGGGACGTCATGGACGAAAGGGGGCATTTCAGGGCTGCATTGCCAGCAGCCAAGAGGCTGAGAAAGCTGAGTGCCCCTCATGACAGCCCTTTCAAGCCACATACTGGGCATACTCTGACTTCCTCAATTATGGCAGTCAGGAGAGTTATTTCCCCTGACCTGGGAAGCAGATTTATAGGTTTATGGGCCCTAAAAATCACAGGCCTCAGGCTCTGTTGTCCTAATGCTGAATGGCAAAGGAAACAGTTTTCAAGAATAAACATGAGTAAACGTGGAAGGCTGGAATCCTTCCTGTGGCTTGTTTTGACTTTCATATAAGAAAATGTAATCATTGATTACCTTGGCAATATACCGTGCCTTATCAAAGGCCTTTAAAGCCCTCTTATCAATCCTTTCAAAGTACTTGGACAGGAGATAAAATCACATGCATGTATCTTAACCTCATTCTAAGGAAGAAAGAGAGAGTTGGGGAGAAGCTGAGGGCTTTTCTCCTGGAATTTTGGGGGATGAGGTGGTAGCATCCTCGGCCGGTAGCAGGCAAGCCAAAAACTGCCCCTGCAGCAAAGCCCTGGAACAGAATAAAGAAAACTCAGCTGAAGAGAAATGAAAAGGTGAGGAAATACGAAATAAACACGCACTGTTGTGGTCTTGAAGTGACAAACCCATGTTTCAAACACTTTCATGCAGGAGCCGTGTTTTATCATTCTTTCCTTGTTTACAGTCCCAGGCACAGGCTGGGATCTCAGTGAATATTTTCTTGCTGGCTGATGATGTGGTTGTCTGCATGTATATATTGGATTTTATTCAGTATATAAAATAAGGAATTTTCAAAGATTTTGTGCCTGGAAGTGACGCAATCAGCTAGCTCAGATATGACCAAAATAATCCAGGCCAGCTCTGGGTTTTAGGATGAAAACTTTTTAGAAATAAATAAGACGAACTGAAATGCTGAAAGCATAAAGAAGCTAGGAGCAAACAAATTAAAAGGTTAGAGTCTGGCCCGAGTGTGGTGGCTCACGCCTGTAATCCCAGCACTCTGTGAGGCAGAGGTGGGTAGGCTGCTTGAACTCAGGAGTTGGAGACCAGCCTGAGCAAGAGCAAGACCCCATCTCTACTAAAACTAGCCAGGCATTATAGTGGGCGCCTCTAGTCCCAGCTACTTGGGAGGATGAGGCAAAAGGATCGCTTGAGCCCAAGAGTTTGAAGTTGCTGTAAAGTATGATCCCATAGCACTCTACTGAGGGTGACAGAGTGAGGCTCTGTCCCCTCCCCAAAAAAAGAAAAGAAAAAGAAATGTCCAGTGTTTCACTGAAGAAGATATACAGATGGTGAATAAGTGCATGAAAACATCTTTTATCAGGGGGATTGGAGGGGAAAAAAATAAATAAAAAAAGAAAACGTCTTTTATCTGTCTTTATATAAAAGTGTGTTTTGAGTCACCTGTGTATGGACGCACCTGCAAATATGTATTGAACACCTACTATATGGTGGGCATTGTGCTAGGTGCTCAGCAGTTACACCTACTGAAGAAGATGTCCTTGGTGAAATGAGGACACCCTGGACATATTCTTGGTCAAATCACATTTTGGTTGTTAGATTAATGGAGATAAGAAAGTCGCAACAACCATGCAAAGTGTTTTTGTAGATACAGACGAACTTATACTAAAATGTATGCGGAAAGGCACAGGCCTTAGGATAGCTGAAAAAAATCTTACAAAACAAGAAAAAAGTAGGAAGCATCGCTCTGTCTCACATTAAGGTTTCCTGTGGCACCACTGTAACCAAGATAGTGTGATACTGATGGAGGGATAGACAACTAGATCCATGGAAGAGAATAAAGAATTGGGAAATAGACACACACAGTATAACTAATTTTTGACAAAAGTGCAAAAGCAAATAAGTGGAGGAAGGGTAGCCATCTTAGAACATTTTGGTTAGTTTATAATGAATGGGAACTTATCTGGTTCATGGTTGTGGAGGCTGAGAAGTCCATAGCTGAGGGGCCACATCTGGTGAGGGCCTTCTTGCTGCACCATAAATGGTGAGAGAGAGAAAGAACGAGGGGCTGAATTCGCTTTTGTAATAAACTCACTCCCACGATAACAACATTAATCCGCTCTTGAGAGCAAAACTCTCATGACCTAATCACCTCCAGTTAGGTACCATTCCCCAACACTGTTGCTTAGGGGGTTAAGTTTTTAACACATGAACTTTGGGGGACACATTCAAACCAAAGGCTTTCAACAAATGATACTGAAGCAAGGGGGACATCTGTAGACAAAGAGAAAAGAAAAGAATCTTGACCTAAGTGTCTTAATCTTAAATAAAAAAGGTAAATCTATAAAAGTTTTAGGAAAAAATATAGGAGAAGATCTTTGAGACCTAGCTCTAGGCTAGGAGTTATTATACTTGATTCTAAAAAATATTTGACATCTTAAGTTTTGTTCTGTAAGGCCCTATTAAGAATGCAAGGATAAACTATAGACTGGGAAAAATATTTGTAAAAACAAGTGCCTGACAACAGACAAGAATCTAGAACATATGAAGAATTCTCAAAAGTCAACAGTAAAAAAGAGGAAACAATCCAAACAGAGCGTGGGCAAAAGAAATGAACAAGCTATTCACTGAAGAAGGTAAACAGAAGTTGAATAAGTGCATGACAAGATACTCAACATCACTAGCCACTAGAGAAATGCAAATTAAAGTCACAATGGCATATCATGTCTGCCTATCAGAGCAGGCACATAATGACATCACCAAGCGCTGGGGAGGATGAGAAGCTGCATTGATGGTGGGAACGTAAAATGGTATCACCACTCTGGAAAATGGTTCGACAGTCTCTCTCTCCCTCTCTTTTTTTAAATTTCATCATAGCTGTGTACATTAATACTATCATGGGGTACAGTGTGTTGTTTCTATATACAGTTTGGAATATGTTCATCCATCTGGTTAACATAGCCTTCATGTCATTTTCTTAGTCATTGTGTTAAGACATTTATATTCTACATTTAGAGAGATTCACATGTACCCTTATAGGATACAGTCTCTTTTAAAAATTAAACATGCCTCTATTGTGTAACACAGCAATTGAACTCTTGGGCATTTATCTCAGAGTCAAGAATTTATGTTCCCACAAAAAGCTGTACCTGAAAAATTTAATTTATTATAACTGGAAACAATCCAGTTGTCCTTCAGCAGGTGAATGGTTAAACAAACTGGGACATCCATACCGTGGAATACCACTACTACCGATGCTTACAACTTGGATGAAGCCTGAGGAAATTATACTAAATAAAAAACTAAAATATTGGGCAGCACCTGTGGCTCAGTGGGGAGGGCACCAGCCCCATATACTGATGGTGGTGGGTTTGAACCTGGCCCTGGCCAAACTGCAACAAAAAAATACCTGGGCCTGTGGCAGGCAGCTGTAGTCCCAGCTGAGGCAAGAGAATCATCTAAGCCCAAGAGCTGGAGGTTGCTGTGAGCTGTGTAATGCCACAGCACTACTGAGGGCGACAAAGTAAAACTCTGTCTCTAAAAAAATGAAAACTAAAATATTATGCTAAATGAAGA
>CAUYQV010081138.1:0-19748 GCA_963574575.1 Galagoides demidoff
GAAAATGACATGAAGGCTGTGTTGATCAGTTTGATGGAAGTATTTCAGATTGCATGTGAAAACCCCACACTGTACCCCAGAAGGGCATTAATGTACATAGTTACCATTCAATAAAATTAAAAAAAAAAAGAAAAAGAAAGAAATTGTGTGTGTGTGTATATGCAGAGAAATAATTTAAAACACATTATCGAAATCTTAATTTAGGTAGCTATCTCTGAATGGTGAAATTAAAGTAATTTTTACGTTCTTTGTATTTTCCTGTATTGTTTAAATTTTACATTATGTTTAATTTTATAATCAGAATAAACATTAAAGCCAATTTCACTTTCACTTTGAAGAAATATGTCAGTGCATTGATTATCTATTTTCATAACACTGTTACATGACAGCCAACTGCAAAACACAATGGCATAAATTGACATGCATTCACACAGCTCACATACTTCAGCTAGGCAGCTCTCTGGATCTCAGCAGAGCTCATCTGACCTAGGCTAGCCTTACTCTTGTGCCTACAATAAGCTGGCAGCATGACCAGGAGCCTGCTGGTCTTTGTTGGCCTCTGCTGAGATGATCTGCCTCTGTTCTGTGTGGGCTCCCATCCCACAGAAGGATAACTGAGGCTTGTTCTCATGGTAAAGGCAGAGGTCCAAAAGACAAGGTGAATATATACAAGGCCACATAAAGCCTCAGCTTAGAACTGGCCCACCATCACTTTGCTTACATTCTGCTAGCCAAAGCAAGTCATAGGCAAGCTGGATACAAGAAATGGGAAAATAGGTTCTTAACTGGAAGGTGTGACAAAATCAGAGTGCAAAGGTAAGGATATAGAGAGGCCATTCACTGGAGCCACTGAGGTAATCCATCTACCAGAATCAAATTTACTCCAGCAGAAATGTGTGGCAAAGAAGAACAATGGCATGGCGCCAATGGAAAGTGTTCGACCCCATGGAGACCTACAGGAGTGCCTGGCCTCCTAAGCCAGTGTAAAATGATACCACTGTCCCCTCACCCCAAGGGAGTGGGGTGCACCATCTACCATCACTTGGTAAACCACTGTGTCACATTTTTTAATACTGATATTTCTACTTCTTCTTCTTCTGATCATTATTATTATTGTTGTTATTGTTATTGGTGGACACAGGTCTCACTTAACTCATAAGCAGCGTTTAGTAAAAATACAGTAGCAACCAAATGCCTTATCTAGCACCACTATCTCTAAAGCATAGGACTGGTGGTAAGAGGTGAAAACTGGCCTACTTGCACAGGGGTAAAGTCCTAAGACCTCTACACAGATCCACTGTTGAAAAGCTCTGTATTCTATTTGTTAATTCTATGTAAAATTTGTATATTTTTCCAAGGTTCAGCTGGACATGAGGCTCACATGATCACTCCAGAAATAAACAGACAAGGATTTAGTGATTATATCAAAGCATGTCATCTGTTAACTTATAAATGTTGACACTGACAGTTGACAGAGAGTTAGGAACTGTTTATAAGAACTGTAGGCAAAAGAAAAAAATGTAGGCATTTCTGAATGTGTATTTATTCAACCTTTAAAAAATTAAACTTAGAATTTCTACAATATGTAGGAATATATCATCTATTTTGGACTTAATTAGCACATAAACATGTTTGTAAGAATTGTATTCATTTTGTTTTTATCCCAAAGAATTTCATGTGTTTTGGAGCGTGTATTTATTTAATCAAAGTCTTAAAAGTTTTAAGAAGCATAAAAATGGCTGAACCATCGGAAGGAATTCTGAGAAACCATTGATGAAATACTAATGGAACATTGGAGAAGAGGCTCGAGAAATCCCAAGACTAAAATAAAATACTAGAATGATAAAGACCAAGAACATGTAAGAAAGAGAACAGTTAGAAAGAAGAGGAAAAACCACAGACATGCTTGAAGAGAAATGCCTCACATAAATAATTAAATTGGAGAAATACTTCAAAGAAAATATATGGGTTAAAATAGTGCAAAGCAACACAGACATTGTCAACAAGTTATACACATGGGATAAATGCCCTCACGTTTTGTTAATGAACTATCAAGCTCCCAACAGTGTGAGATGGCCACATGCTACTACTTATATAAATCACCTCACACACATTAGTAAATTCTCACAGGTTAGCCGGCACTGTGTTATCTTCCACAGAGCCAGGAAAATGGGACTGAGGCCTAAGCCTGTCATAGGCACATTAATGGCATACCTGGCAGAAGACCAAAATCTTAATCCATGCACCCCATTCATCCAAAGGGTTGTATTTTTGCTTTTGTATTTCAGCAAAGTTGAAAAGGAACTGAAGCAATGAAAGAAGGTATGGTGGGAAGGGGACCTGTAATTAGAGTTATTATCACTATGAGGGAAACAGTGATACTTGGGAACATTTGTGTGAAGTCCAGAAGGAAGCCTGGATATGAGTAATGAGACAGCACACAGACAGATGGTGCAACACAGAAACCGCCAGTGTGTATTGTGAGGGAGAAAGACTCAGAGACAGAAGCGCAGGGCTGAGACATCACAAGAGGGCTGATGTGCAGATGGCCGCTGTCTTCCTCTGGGCATCCCTGCTTCGAGGAATAAAGGCTTTGTCCAGCACTGCTCCTTAAGCTAGAACTAGAAATGGGAACAGAGAGTGGACCACTGCTTTCAGATGGGCTGTGGCTGCTGAACCAGAGCATTAAAGACTGGCAGGAGGTCTTGAAGTACTCTGGACACACATGGAGCTTAGGAGATGCCCTCTGCTCACGGCACAGTGGACATTCTGGTAGTTGGCATTAGATCTGAAGAATTTAGATTCCTTGGGTGCCAATTAGGCCGTTTCCTTTTCAGCTAACTATGGACCAGCATGGCTTGAAGGCAGCCTCAGGATGGGTGTTTTTCTGCTCATTTAGAAAGCCCACCATAGCCTTAACTCCTGACCAAGAAGTGATTGACAGGCCTCATGTGGCTGTCCCATGGTGACCCACCAGCCTCAGGTGCCTAAGCCACCCAAATCCCTCCTAGCCTCCTTTCAGGAGTTTCTTCCCTCCCTAATTACACTGCTTATCTGGACTGGGGCTCACAGTGTGTGAAGAGTCTGCCTTGGGGAATGGGCAACATTATCTGGCCAAGACCATAAAGCCAAGAGCAGAAATTGGCGAGGAGGCTGAGGGTAACACAAAGATAATTGATTATCTAAGAGAAAATGAAACAGAAAAAAAATCTGGACCTTTTCTAAGCAGATTCTCTTCTGTTATCAATGCACTATATTTTATTTTTCCTCACAATGAGCTGGAGGTTACTCACTTTTAATTCAACTTCATAGTTATGTCTTCTCAAAATATTTCTTGTGGGACTTGTGAATTTGCTTTGAAACTGATTTCTGTGTTATGCCTCTTGCAGTAGCTCCTGTTCTTCAGCTTTGTTGTTCTTTGCTGCATGTCACCAAAGGATTTTGTCACTCATTCCTCTCAGTGGCAACTCATTAAAAGAATTAGCAGCCAGTACTAACCCTGAGCATCAACTCTGCATTACTGCATCATTAATACTTACTGCATAGTTAATACTTGTTTATTTTTCATTCACCCTGTCTCCTGATTTTGGGTTGAACTGTGTGATTTTCCATTCATAATTAATCACTCTAACAACTAGTTAGAAACATTTGCACTTATGCCTTGTATGTAGATGTGTGTATACCATTATTCCAACCAATGATGTGCTATATATGCCAGCTCTTTTGTTTTAAACTTTTTATCAAACAGGCCTAACATATCTGAAAAATACAGTCCACTCTTCCAAAGATTTGTTCTCAAACATACTTACATATTTTGTAAGACTGTCTTACAGCTTCTTACAGTCAGAAGCTCTTTTGGAAGGATACTTGCAAATGTATTTTTCAGTTTTTCATAAAGATAGGCAACTATTCCAACACTAGGCAATTCCTCTAGAATTCTAACTTGTGCAACAATAGCGCTTTGCCTCCCCAGTAGGCTTTCTACTGAATATGGGTTTCAATTCCTGCAAAAAGTCCTTTAAGCCAAAGCAATTTAAGTATAATCTGAAATAATTTTTCAAACAATATAAGAAGTGAAATTCTGATTAATGACAGCATTTATAACGGTGTCACAGACAGTAATCTCTGAACTATTTTTCAGTAAAACCTACAGTAAAAAACTCCTTTTTGACAGAAATGAAGGTTTGGTTTTTTTTTTTAAGTTATATATGCTCGTGTAGAAAAACTGGGGACTAAAAAGAAAGAGAATGGAACTGTCCATCACCCATAGCATGACTGATCTGCCATCTTTTCCACAGGGTGCGGCTGATGCTGACAGACACTTTGGGTGAGCCAGACTCTCGAGGAAGCTGGAGTAAATGCTCAATGGACTTAATCCACTAGGTTCCCACAGAGACTCAAGCCTTAAATTTGCCCCGGTTTCCCTAACCATAGTGCTGATAGTAATAGCACTCCTAATAATCATTACCAGTTTGGAGTATTTGTCCTATGAAGCCCTCAGTTGGACACCATCCAGGTAATACCTTATTTAATGTTCACAAATGTTTTAGGAGGAAGGTGAGGTTGTTCTCTCCATTTTGCAGGAGAGGAAACTGGAGTTAACAGTCCCAGCCTCCCACAACTGTTAAGTGGGGGGTGCCAGTGTGGTGATCTGGTTCCAAGGGCAGGTTTTACTACCATACAATGGACTGTCAAACTCCAGGAGCCATAAAAATCACCTGGAGAAGTTGTTCCAATGCCAGATCCTCCAGCTTCAGTTCCTGACACTCTGACTCTGTAGGTTTGAGCTAGAGGTGAGGGGTCCACAGTTTCAAAGCAGCTCTGGGGATTCTAATGGAGGAGCACTCCATCCAAGAGCATTACTATTCTGCCTAACAGATACAAAGGCTACGACCTGCCTCCAAGTGTTCTCTAGTCAAGGGAGCTTTACCCATAGTGCTGCTTGATATTTTGGAGGAGACCTCAGTCCCACCTGGGAATCCCAAGAAAGCTGTAGCCCTTTTGCAATCAAAATGCAGCATAATTTTTTTTTTTTTTGGCATTTATTTTCAGGAGTTTAAAGCTCCCAAACCCCAGATTAGGACTCCTAGGTTTTCTCTGCTTCTTTTTTTCTTTTAATCTCATTATTTTCTCTTTTGAAATAAGGATATCAATCCTGTTGGCTGCCTGCTTTGCTATACTATTATAAGGATAATTAAAAAAAAATCAAAAACAGAAACACGGCATGTAAACTTCATGTTCACACTAGAACTAGAGAAACAGGGAAGAAAAGAGTTGAGTAGAAAGAGGCTCCTGAAGAGAACTTAGCACTGGTTAAGAAAACAACCAGCAAATCTCCACAAGCATAAAAAGAAGGGTCACTTGCACCTGCTGAGTCCCTGCCATGCTAGGTGCTGTGGCGTGTGCCTTAAAATCATTGATTTTTCATGTCCATAACAGATCTTTAATAGTACCATCTTTATTTTACAAACAAGAAGAAAGGTTAAATGATACTCTCAAACTCCAACAGTGAGTAAAAGACTCAAACCCAGACCATTCTGCACTGAAAGCCCATCTAATTTTCCTGATGTGAGGACATGGCCACAAATCTTTTCTAGACCTTTTCACATGTGGGTCAGGCACTGGTTTCTGAAGCCCATCCCTGGATCTTGACCTTCTCCTCACCCTTCTTGCCACCAATTTCCCTCCTATAAAGATAGTTCACAACACTCTGAAAGCTTTAGTTACTATTATCCACCAGTTGCTTTGTCCCCAAGTAGAAGCAAAACAAGTGAAAGCACTGGACATGCCCTGTTCCCCGTGGCAGGACAGCAGAGATGAGCTGTGGCCTTGCCTGGGTTGGTCCACTCCGTGGCTCGCTTGAGGCAAGCTCTACTATCAAGGCTCTTGGGACCAAATGCGTGAATCACACCTCCTGATGTCGGTCCAACTAGTAGGAAACAGCTTTTCCTTAAAATAAATTTCACTTCAGAAAAGCCTTTAAAGCACATTACAGATAGGGCCGTGAAACATTTGGCTACGTGAAAATCCTTCCACAGCAAAGCAAACCTCTTCAAGGACCAGAAAAGCTAAAACTAACTCCAGGAAAGTCTTAGCCAGAAGGGCCAAAAGAGATATCTGGTGGAAAAGAGTGCTTCATTCTCATTTGGTCTGAAACTCACTGCCCTTCTGTTGAAGGGATCTCTAATAACAGGCGCATTGAGAGCAGCCCTGAGGAGGTGCTAAGGAGGCACCAGCCCGCGGGTCAGCTGTTCCGCCTGCCCGGAGTTAGCCCGCACCACCCTCCCGCACAGCCTCCACCCTCCCGCACAGCCTCCACCCACCCGCACAGCCTCCACCCACCCTTAATGCCTTTTCCTATGGCTGGTTTCCACATCCTCGTTTTATGGAAGAAAACAGTAACCCAAGCTTGCCTCAGCACTAACAGATGCTCCAAGGAATCGCTTGGGCTTGAAGCCACTCTCCCTGTTCACACTGCAACTCCTACCCTGTCAACACCACCAACCTTTGCGAAGAAATTCCTAACTCTAAAGGCACTGGTCACTTTTTTCATCATCCAGTGAACCTTTCTCAGTTGAATTTTTTTAAAAAGGGAGCTATCTCCATTAGGTACACATATCTTAGCTCATCCTGGGCTGGGTGGTGGAGGCAGCAACTGGATCAAGCAGTTGCTTTTCTCATTGTCAAAGATAAGCTTTTCTGCCCTGGTTCTGCTGTTTATTAACTAACTTCATGACTTTCAACAAATGATCATACTTCTCTGAGTTTCAGTTTTCTTCTTTTGTGGCAACACCTCTCTTCCCTCCAACACAACCTAAAAGAAGGCACAAATATAATGCAGTATTGTAATGGCCATTGCTGTCTATTTTATATTAGACTTACTCTGGAGCTTTCCCCCTAGAGCAAAGGCTCAGTAACAACAAACAAGGCAATCCTAAACCCAGGCCCTGGATGAGGAAATTAGTAGGCTCAACACTTTTCTGACCATAGAATTTAATGTGTAACAGATTTAGCATTTCATGAATCAAAATCAAATCCATAACCCTGGGTTTCTAATTGCTTACTGATACTGGAGTTTCAGGTTCTTGGTCTCCATAATTCCAAGAATGAATCCATGGACCACAGATCAGTGGTAAGACAGGATTTATTCACAGAAACAAAGAATACAAAAACCAAAGCTCTTGGCAGAGAGAACCTAGGTGGGGAACAAACTCTCTGGCTCCCTTTTCAAAGTTGGTCTCTGGGCTTTCTGCTCAGGGTTATATATAGTGGCAGGGGGTTATTTTGACAGAACTCAATGTTTACTTTTAGGGCATAGGTCTTTTAAAGTTATAGCCAGCCCTCCAGTTAGCAGCAGGGGGCAGGAACTCATAGGCCTTGGAAACTTACATGAAATTGACCAGCCCTAGACAAGGTGAGGTTTCCCCTTCAGTCAGCTGTGTGTGAGGAAGGGTACACCAAGGCCTCAGTGTCTCCCCATAAGTTGTCTGGCCCCTCCAGCTACTGGAGTCTCCTAGGGCCCCCCTACCTGCCCTCCAGCCTGCTGGTTCCCCTGCAGCTGCTGCTATACCAACACCACCAGGGCTAAGGCAATATAGGTCTTGGTGCCACCTGTCCTGTATCATTACCACTTACTAGAGTACAGTGGACAAATACATAGTAGCTTGGAATTCAAAAGCTTTTGTGGAGTCAAAAGTAACTCATCAGGAGTTTTGCAAATAATTGTCTAAAACCAAGGCAATAGTAACTGAGAAAGGCAACCTTTGGTAATATCTAACTCAGAAAGTTTGGTTTAGCCCCTCAAGATGGTAAGCCAGGGGTGTCAGGATTCCATTGCAAAGAAAATAATTCAATCTGGCTAATTTTAGGAGAAAGAGTTTTATTACAGTGTTCTAAAAGTCTTACAGAACATCTGAAGATTCTACATTCTTCCAGAAACAACTCCCAAACCACACAGCAGAACGGTTGCTAATGCTTAACTGGGAGTGGGTGCTACAAACACACCCACTGCCCTGGCCTAGACACACCTACTGCTGTGTAGACACACCCACTGCCATGGCGAAGACACACATGCTGCTGTGGTATAAAGACTGGGACAGCCTCCCAGGACCCCACCAGACCTGAGATGATCTGTGCCAGCAACACAGTGCCCTGCACCTTGGCTGTCCACATCCACTACTAGTGGCCAGAGAAATCACACGCTTCTCTGACAGAGTCCACAGAAGCAATGGTTGTGCCTCCCTTTGCCTTACAAATAAAAGGCAAATTTGCATCTAATTCAGGTCTACAGACTGTAGGGATTCTGGGAAATGTAGTCTGTAGCTGCTCAGCCCTTGCCACATTGAAAGGTGCAGCAGAAGGAGATTGAAATGACTGCTGTGTTTACAAGTCTTCATGCTCATCACATAAGTCAACCCTGAAAAACTCATCTTCACAATCCCTTTTCCTCCCCACCAAGAAAGCAGGGAGGATACAGAAGAGCCTTGTTATAAATGTGGTTTGGCTGTGGCATATAAATGGCATAGGGAGGCAGATCTACTTACACCAAGCTGCTAGAAGAAACAGTTATGACCATGTCTAGGAAATGTTCCCTACACAGTAATCAGGGAGCAAAAGGCAAGAAAGAGCATTGTTCTTCTCCTTAGGACCGCAGGGTACTGTTTCCTCCTGCAGGGTGTGGGTGGGAGTTTGAGCTCATTACACCAGCTCTATGATACTCCCGACCCAGAATCCAGTATATGTGGTACTTCCCTCTCTGAATGAGGTAATCATATTACTTACCCTGGATTCACTTAATCCTATTAGGCAGAGCTTCCAGGCTCACTGAAGGTTCTACCAAGAAGAGGGTAGAAACTGCATTTGTTAGCTGGTACCTAGTCAAGACAGCCTCCTTCCTGCTGGAGAGTCACGGCAGTGTTGATGGTGAGGTATTTCACCATGGGGTCCCAGCTTTCAGTCTGCCAATGCTAACACTGGATTTTAGCACCTTCTGTCAAGTGACTCGAGTTCCAAGTTCTCTTCACTCAATTCTGTATTCTTTTGCACAAAATTCTGGCAAGTGCTGTTCCACGCCAGGTACAGGAGACACAGAAACAAGACATGATCCCTGGCCTTGTAGAGTTTACAGTCCAGTGATAGGTTCTAAAAATATGCTTAGCGCTACAAGCAATATTGCCACAGCCGTGAGCAGTGCAGGACTTCCGAGGATACTGCTCTGGGGCCACTCCCCTGGGACCTTCCCCACACCGATTAAGTCTTATTAGCTACAAAATAGAAATATCTTCAGAGTTTGGAAAGTCATCTGAAAACACAGAGCCGGTCAGTGTAGCAGGTGAAGTGGGCAGAGTCTGCTGCCCAGTGCCAGCTCAGAGCAGTTGCTTCTGCTCTGAAGGGGGAGCCCAGAACTTACCTGAGCTCTGACTGAGACGGGGACTTCTAAGGAAGGTCCTTGAGTGGCCATATCAGCTCAGAAGCCTCATAGAAACTCCACCTCAGGGACAACTTACTGGCCACATGTCATTTCTGCTCTTCCCTGGGAAACAGGGATAACTTTGCATAACTAATCTCACTATGATTTTCTTTTCTGTCTAAATATTACCTGCCTCCATTTTGCAAGGGAAAAGATTATTTCTAATTAAATTTGCCTCAAAAATTCACATGTGTTTAGATTATACACACATACACAGAGGGAAAGTTTTGCTCAAAAGATTTAAAACTGGTTCTCTAGAGATGTTGTGAAATCCACCAGACAGTCATGTACCCCCACACCCAAGTCAATTCCAGTTTGGTTTACATTTAAGCTGGAATTTGGAGTGACATCTCATTTTTTTTTTTTTAAGACAGAGTCTATGTCACCCTCAGTAGAATGCCATGGCATCACAGTTCATAGCAACCTCAAACTCTTGGGCTCAAGCAATTCTCTTGCCTTAGTCTCCCAAGTAGCTGGGACTGCAGGCACCTGCCACAACCTTTGGCTTTTTTTTTTTTTTTTTTTGACATGGGGTCTTGCTCTGGCCCAGGCTGGTCTCAAACCTGTGAGCTCAGGCAATCCATCCACCTCAGCCTCCCAGAGTGCTAGGATTACAGATGTGAGCCACTGCACCTGGTCGACATCTCATTTATCAAGACAAAACAGACTAGTCCTATTGGGCTCTCATATAGAAAAGGAAGGGCCTAAATCCTTGTGGGTGAGATCTCTTTCCCTCTCTTCACAACAATTTTTATTATGAGCAAGGCTTGCACTGGGCACTAAGACTCCTGAGATGAGCAAGTTATGACTTCAGAAAAATTGGCCATGCTTCACAAAAAGAGACCCGGTAAGTCTCGTTAAAGACCTATCTGAAATGGTTGCTATACATGAGCTGCTCCTCCTGGACTTTGAGCAAGTGTGGAAACAAATGAAGGCCAACCTGACTGAGCTACAATGAGGACATCAGCCACCATCATTTGCATTTTGGCAGAGACATGAGGCAGGCAGAAGAGTGGGAAACCTTTAGGGAAGAGGAAAGGAAGGCTGGAGGCTGCCAGCATAGGGCAGCTGCAGGGGCCTAGCTGGAAGCTGGGCATCCTATGGGGTTGCCTAAGGGGCATAGCTGGCTTTCTGTGTTTGGTCCTAAGTTGGAAGTGGGGACAAAAATTAAGGAAGCTGCCTGGCACTTGGGGTTTATTATTACAGAAGTCACCCTTTAGCTTCTTGGATTATTACTAGAGGTGACAATCTACTTCCCTACAAGTCCGGCTGGTCACCTGGGCTATTTATTGAAGATAAGGGATTGTTTTCCCAGGCTGGTTGCTACAGGTGGTGGTGAAGAGTTCTATTTTTAGATGCAGTCCAGCCATTGTGCATCTGTCTGTAGTCTGGGACTCAATTCTGTCCTGGCCCTAGGACTCCACCTGACATAAGCTCTCCCTTGCAGTGCAAGGGTCCCCAGAGGGTCCCATTTGAAACATTCGTTGTCTCCTGAGATGCTCAACTGCTGAATTTCATGCCCATACACAGAGAGTCCGTCCAACTGCTTCTTTGCAGGGTGGCTCTCCCAGCCTCTTGCCCTGACTCCACTGTGTAAGAGCAGGAGCCCTGCCCACATATACACACACAAAACAAGCAAATCATCTCACCTAAAAAAGCAAGTTCTTGAATCATACACAAACCTGTGGCAAGGGCCTGGTTTAATAGTATTAAACATCTAGAGGCATACATGATGGCAACACTATAGCAAAATAGAAACATTATGGAATAATAAAGCTTTTTAATGGACAACAATGTCTAGCATCCCATTTTAAATAACATGTGTAGGCATGGAAGAAACATAGAAAAGACAGAAAAAAGTTTTGGTAAGTTGTAGGATTGATTAAAAGTGGTGGGGTTTTTGGTTTGTTTGTTTAAGTTCCTACATTTTTTACTCTCGTGAAATAATAAGTAGCAACAAAAGTTTTTATTTATGAAAACCGTATAGTGCAGCAGTTCTCAACCTGTGGGTTGGGACCCCTTTGTAACAATGAAAATACATCCTGCGTATCAGATATTTACATTACGATTCATAACAGTAGCAAAATTACAGTTATGAAGTAGAAACAAAAATAAATTTATGGTTGGGGGTCACCACAACATGAGGAACTGTATTAAAGGGTCACAACACTAGGAGGCATTAGGAAGGTTGAGAACCACTGCTATAGTGTATTAAAAACACAGGACCCTGTCATAGCAACAGCACCAATTTTTTAATCTATTAACAGCTGCCATCTACCACTCCCAGAGCTATTATCATCACAAAAACCATAGCAAACCTGAGATGGGCGTTTCTATCCATTTTACAGATGAGTAAAACAAAGGGCAGAATGGTTGACAAATCACTGGACCTGAGGTCTCAGCCCTACTCTGTTTCCTGTCTAGGACGCACAGCAAATGTCTGGCATGGAAAGTCACTTCCTGTTTGTAAGATGAGGACGCACCTGCCTCTGAGAGCAGGCTAGAAGGACAGGGGAGGTGCCCACAGGGGAGGCCACGCTGTGCCAGGCCTCACAAGTGCTGGGTGTGCTGCCAGTGACAGAGGGTTATGGTTTCCAGGGTTCTGTGAATGCTCCAGGAAAGGCTTATTAAAACAGTGGTGGGTAACCAGAACCATTTTAATGGAGATCTGGGAAGAGATCCATTAAGGTATGGAATGAGTTAGCATTACTTATGAATGAATGTGAAAAAAGAATGTTTTAATTCATTCTTGGGATTATCTTCACTGTTCAACATCTACCTATTTTAGCAGTGGGTTACAGTTTATTTCAATAAAATAATAGAACAAAGAAAATTCTAATCTTTGCCAGAGAATCTCACCTGTGGCTGAAGTCAGATTGCTCTGGGACTGAGATAGCTAAGCCACCATAGGGCCCTGGGAGTCTCCAGCTGTCTGACAAATGCATCTGGGCATCTGTGATCTCTGATGCCTCAAACCCATCCCAGAGGTTTTGATCAAATTGGTCTGGGTAAGGCTCTGGCAAAGGTAGGACTTCAAAGTACTACAGGTAGTTCACTGTAAAGCTAGGTAAGAACCACCTAAAGGGAAAGCCACAGGAAATAAACAAATTCTTTGAGACTCAATTTACATACTTACATAGGTGACAGCAGTAACACTCATTGTATTCAACTGATTAGTTTGAAAGCAACGGACATTCGTCTTGTTTTGAACATACAGTAGACCCTCCACGTCCCTCCTTAAGTTGACCTCATTTTTGTAGCCCAGACACACACCACCCGTCTGCATCAGTACAGCAGGCTTGGTTCCTTATGTTGACCACCCCTGTATGTTGACCAATTTGTTACAGTCCCTTGGGTGGTCAAACTTACAGAGGGTCTACTGTATTTTTGTTAATTTTATTTTGAAACTTCTCCTTGATGAAAATAATATCTAATATTTATGGAGCACTTATTATGTGGTAGCATCTGTTATAGTTAGATGGATAGCACAGACTTTGAACTCAGGCAGCCTGGCCCAGGGATCTGTGTGGCCAATCCTGATTTTACATTTTCAATAGTGCATGTGATCTTGACCTTTAGAAATGGCTTGCATATTGAAGATTATTAAAATTTTTAAATATGAAATAAATATATTTTTGCACTTGGCCTATGGGGCCTTTTCTACAAACAGGCAGCTACTGTTAATGGGCTATACTATTTTATTTAATACTTGAGTCAACCGACATCGGACCTCACACTCTGGAGCAAGGAGATACATCATTTGAAAATGATGGAAGAGGTAAATTTTTCTGCCACAAGAAATCATTATTTTTACCCAGAACTGTCACTGATTTAACATGAACTGCCCTCAGAGCTCTTCAGGGCATCTTCTAAGGCCTAGGAAGGGCCACAGCAATTTTTACTTCCAAATTTGTTTCATTTTTACCAACAGATATCAGCCCATTTGTGCTGCTAAAAAACAGAAATTATTGCATCAAGATGCACCCTTGTGATTTCTGTAAATAGATTATGTTATAATAAAATAATTTATTATTGAAGAAATTAATAGTATTTAAAATATTTAGTTTAGATGAATATAATTCACTGTAGAAGCAAATAGTGTGGAAGCAAATAGGATTTCAAAGTCCTAAAGAAAATATATGATCCTTTGTCACTAAACCTGTGTATCTTGAATGAAAATATACTAAAAGCCAGGGTCAAAAAATACAGAAACTTTTTTTCTCAGAGTTTTAGAGGCTGAAAAGTCCAAGATCAAGGAACCGGCAGGTTTGGTTGTCTGGTGGCAGCTGCCTGCAAACAGGAGGGACACTGTGTCCTTAAGTGACAGAATAGTGAAAGAGCAGTGAGCTGAATGCTGCTGCTGTGTGAAGCCTTTTTTTAAAAGGCCCTTGGCTCTGTTCCTGAGGAGGTAGCCCTCATGGCCAAGTCACCTGAGGGCCCCGCCTCTTAGTCCTATCACACTGGCAACACTTGAATTCTGGAGGGGACAATTCAAGCCATAGCAAGACAGCTCTGCAAAACTGTATGAGCTTTCAGCCTCTTTGATATTGGCCCTGGCAATGATTTGTTGGATATGACACCAAAAAGCACAAGCAACAAAAACTAAAATGGACAAGTGGAATTGTTTCAAACTAAAAAGCTTCTACACAGCAAAGGAAACAATCAACAAGATGAAAAAAGTAACCTATGGAATAGAACAAAATATTTGCAAGAGCTATATCTAAAAAGGAGTTAGGAGTTAATATCAAAAAATTATTAGGAACCCATACAACTAAACAGCAAAAAAAAAAAAAAAAAGGCAAAATAAGCAAAGCATATGAACAGACCTTTCTCCACAGAAGGCACGTGAGTGTTGGAAAGGTCTATGGAAAGATGTTCACCATCATTAATTATCATGAAAATACAAGTGAAATATGAGGCCCCATCTCCCATACCTGTTAGGATGACTATTATTTAAAGAAGAAAGAGAGAAGGAGAGGTAAATGCTGATAGGATATAAAGAAAGGAAACCCTGGTAGACCATTAGTAGGAATATCAATTAAAACAGCCATTAAGGAAAACAGTATGGAGGTTCCTCAAAAGACTAAAAATAGATCTACTATAATGATTCAGCAATCCCACTTCTGGATAGTTGTCCAAAAGAAGTGAAATCAGAATCTTGGAGAGACCTGCACTCCCATATTCACTGCAGCACTATTCACAGTACTCAAGATCTAGAAATAGCCTAAACTCACTGACAGATGAATGGATAAAGAAAATGTGGTATCCACATACAATGGAATATTACTCAGCCTTAACCACAGAAAAGTAATCCTGACATTTGAGATAACATGGATAGATTCCAGGACATATGCTAAGTAATGTAAGGCAGACATAGATACTGCAGGTTTTCATCTACAGATAAACTGAGTGCAGTAAGGCAGAATCTAGGGTAGTCAAACTTCCAGAAGCAGAGAGCAGAGTAGTGGTTGCCAGGGCCAGAGAGGGGGAAATGGGGAAGTCAGGGCCAAAGGGCGCACAGTTTCAGTCATGCCATATGAGTAAGCTGTAGAGAACCACTACATGGCACAGTGCCTATAGCTGTGGACATGGGGTCACATGCTTGAAATTTCCTAAGAGGGTAGATCTCATACATCTTACCAGAAGATAATAATAGTGATAATGGAGGGGACAGGAAGAAACTTTGATGGTGACAGATATGTCTGTGGCCTTGATGGTGGTGATGGCTTCATAGGTGTATATATATCCCCAAACTCCTGGAGTCATATGCTTTAAATATGGACAGCTTTTTAACTGTCAAGCATACTTCAATAAAATATTTTCACTTTAAAAACTGGGACGGGGGGATGAATGCTATGGACTCTTGTTTTTTTCTCCTCTAAGAAATTAATTTTCAGATTGTCAGATTTTAATGTAGCTATTTTGTTTTTATATTTTTGAATTTGAAAAGAGGAGTAGCTATTCATGAATGAGATTCAGTGCCAGAGAGCCAGTTTGCATAAGATACAAAGTATGAAATAACGAAAAAGGAAAATATTGAGACTCAACAGCAGACTCAGTCAAGCCTGTGATGAAGTTTTAACAGAGTAAAAATATCAACTCTTGGTGGATACCAGGTCTGTACCAGGAAACTGAAACTTAAAGCTGTGGAATTGTATTGAGTGTTGAGCACACATCCCTGGAGTCTCTTCTATTTGCATAAACTAAATAAAAGAGATAAATGTTTGGAGTTGGAGAATGGAGTTTTAAGAATCTTGAATCATCTGGATAATCGCCAATTTTACCAAAACAAACCTCCTTCTAAACTTTGCTTACTTTCTTCGCTCAAAATCAAGAGCCTTGAAAGTCATAAAGAATGAGAGGAGAGGGTTCATGTATTTTTTATGTTTATGACACAGTTATTTCTTTTACCGCAAAGAATGTCACTGTCAGAGTTAAAGAGTAATTTTCACCAGAAACTCTTTTGTTGATTGCTTATAAATATATGTTCTTTAAAAAAAAAAAACAAAAAACTGATTTCCTTTTGGTCTTGAATGTCTCAGACTTGCTCTCTGCTTCCCAAGGAAAATTACTTTGGAGTCATTAAGCAAAATAGCCTTCAGCAAAATTCTACTTTTCACATTCAATGTAAAGAGCCTTTACCCTTAGCATTTCTCAGATGTCAGGACCTCAGACTTGGCAAATGAATTAAGAAGCACCAATGAAGAGACACAGAACTAACCTCACTCCACTAGCTGAGTGTTTTATTTAAAAGGCAAAGTTTTCTTCTACAGATAAAATGAGTGCTGTAATCAGAGTATTTCTGCTCAATGGTGAAGCCTACCAGAAACAAAATCTCAAAGGGAAAGGCTACTAGGTAAACTGGACTCACCTAGTTTCCTCCAGACAATCAAAGCCACTTAAGTAGGATAATTAGAATAATTCACCCTCCTGGATCATAAAATACAAAATACGAAATGTGATAATAAGTTTGAAAAATGAAATATACAAAAGTCAGAACATCCAGCCAAAATGAAAGTATGGGTAGGAATTAATTAAATGTTAAAAGTTGTTCTGATATGTTTTATTTCCACAAAAGAGAATATTTTCCTGCCAGGACTCAGTATCAGGTAGCAATTTCAAGTCTAGCCATTTTCAGACGAATGCACAGGTATGGGGGCAGTTGAAAGCAGTCTACTGTGAGTTACGACATCTCAGACACCCACCACCACCACCTAACGCCTATACTCCTTATCCAGCTCACAGCACCTGGCATGAGTCTGTCTCTCATGCGTTTAGCAGACTTATCTGGCACTTGTTTTGTTTCTACTGTGGATTTAGAGTTTGAAAAAGAAGTATAATAAATAGCTCATCTCTGGTTTTTATCTCCAGTGTTTGACACCCCCCCAAATCCTTATGATCTACTTCTATACCTATCCCTGTAGACACTGGCTACATTCTTTTAACAATATATGTTAGGTAATTGTATCTGAAAAGCCCTTTCCCCAGAAAGCCCCTTCCTGCTTTCAACAGACCAAGACTAGCTATCTCACTCTTAAAGTTACAGCTCGTTTCCAAGCACAAGGAGTTGCCCTCTGAATGATAGGGAGTTGCCTGCTAGATATCTCCTTATCTGTCAGTCGCAAAATCTGCCTCATCTCCCTGTCCCAATTACCCACTGAAAATTTCAAACTTATGACCTGCTCCTAACAGCTCTTCCTGCCAGAGCAGTAACTCCTTATTGGCTATTCTACCATCCCATCACCATTCTGATATGAATCAGCCTAAACCTATACAAGGGTACACTTTTCTTTCAGTCCCTCCTCCTCTTCTCTCTCCTCTTTTCTCTCCTCTTCTCTCTTTTCCCTCCTCCTTGGTGTTGCTCTGCAGCATTCCTCCCTCGCCAATAAAGACCTTTCATACAAGCCTTAGTGGTCTGTGAGATCTCTGCCGGTTGAGTGCCGCCCTTTCATCTGTAGTCAGAAGCAGGATCTAATTAGGGAACACTCCCAAGGATCGCTTCCACCCCTTCCACAGGGTTTTAGCTCCGGGGAGCTCCCTATCCTTTTCTCACACTCCTGGCACTCACCACTGCACCGGCTTGTGTCCATCTGCCAAGGCACTCTTAACCATCACTCAACACCAGCCTCATCCAGACTTGGTGAGTACCCCTATGGAGTTTTCCCTAATTGTGGACTGGGTTGCTTACATTCCTGGCGATTCACCCATTTCTTGAGGCTTGAGTTCCCTACTCCCATTAACCTTGTGTGGCTTAGCCCAGGGCTTCGATGCCTTGCATGAAAACTCCTGGTGCCAGGTCTCATGCTATCCTTGGCCCCAAGGGTCTGACACTGATCTGGGTACAGTGATGACTGTCCTAGACTGTGTTCTTGTTCTCATGACCCTCAACAAAGCAGTGGAGACGTCCACCCTTTGTCTTGGTCCTTGCGTGATTCTGCTCATGCTTTATTCCTACAACAAATTGCCATGAGTTCAGGCCATTCTGTCCCACCTAACTCCCCCTTGGGGTGCTTATTATGCCACCTGGTAGTATTAGGATTAGACTTAAAGCCAAAAAAATTAGTTAAACTCTCTACCCAGGTTTGGCCACTTTACAAGCTAGACAACCAGAGTACCTGGCCAAGCTATGGTTCATTTGATTTTTCTTTAATTCGAGACTTATATAATGATTGTGAGTGCCTTGGCAAATGGAGCGAGATCCCCTATGTTCAAGTCTTCTCATATCTTAGAACCAAGCCTAATTTATGTTTGGGTAATTCCAAAATTCTTATAGCAAAGGGCTCTTTTACTTCTATCTCCCTGAACCAAACCTATTCAACCCCACCTATGAACCTCTGCCATGCAGGCAAGCGGCCACCAGTTTGGAACTGGAGTAGATCCTATACCAGCCTGGCCATATTCTGCTCCTCCCTCAACCACACAGTTGCATCTACCCTCTGTTCCTCCTACTTCCCTGCCAACCAATCTGAGCTTGTCTCCTAACTCCTCCCCTCCAACTGGCCCTCAGAGTTCTTCTGGGTCCTCTCTCAGTCCACCACTGGCTGTTCCAAGAAACACTTCCAGACCTCTTTATGTCCCGTCCCGCGGGACGCGGTTATTCGTGGGGGCGAGGGGGACCGAGCCTGAAAAACAATGGGCGAGAAAGAGAGAACGAGACCAAGCAAATTCTTTGTCAAGGTCTGTTTAATGGCGGCGAAAGGCCAGTTTTTAAAGCTTACAGGTGAACAGAGAGTGGAGGGAGTGGGGGGAGGAGTAAAGAGGAAAGGTGTCCTTCGCTGATTGGCGGATTTCAGGTTCAGGCTGTCAGCTGGTTGCCTGGGCACGGGAATGGCGCCATCTTGAGTTTAAACAAAGGAATCCCTACCATGTGGTCAGTTGCTGAGTAAGAAGTTGCCGTGGTTACGTAGGATATACGCAAGCAGGGTGGGGCACGTAATTTTTGAACATTTTGTACGTGCGCTTTGGGGGAGGGGACAGCTTGGCGGGAGCCGAGGATCTTTTTTGGCCTCCCACATCTCAGGGTCCCCGGTTGGCAGCACGTTCCCCCCCCCCCCCAGTGCTTTCCCACAGTGACATGAGCCAAGCAGCACATCCTGGCCCAGGGCCTCTGAGCACGGGTGCTCCACCTCAGAGTTCTTTGGGCTCCATCCTGTGCACATCCTCCCTCTCTGATTTCACAGCTCTGGGCAAGTTCTGTGAGTCATTTTAGCGAATTATCAAGCCTCAGGGTGGTTTGGGAGCTCATGAACTTGCAGGTAGTATCAGGAGTGAGGGACAGTTCTCTCAAACTCTGCAGGTGCCCAACTCTTGGCAGCCCCAGCCCCGAAGGCCCCTCCCAGCTGACAAAGACGAAAAGCCATGTTCTCTATAACCACCTCACGCCCCAGTGGCCCCACCACCTTCATCATGCATCTCTCCCCCTGAGTGTTCTGCTCAGGCAGAGCAGACGGGTGGCTCTTTGAACAACTCTTCCTCTGTACTTTTCTCACCTTCCTTCTAGCGGGAATGCTGTCCCCAGAGATTCCTCCATGTCTTCTAGGTCTTTACTCAAACACCATTGACTCAGCAAAGCCAGTCCTGTTCACACTTTTTATTTAGTTAGTTAGTTATTAGAGATGGGGTCTTGCTATGTTGCCCAGGCTGGTCTCAAATTCCTGACCTCAAGTGATCCACCCACCTTGGCCTCTGGAATTGCTGGGATTAAAGCATGAGTCACCATACCTGGCTCTTGTTCACCCTCTTGCAAATCGTGCCCCTTCTTGGACACTCTCCACTGTCC
>CAUYQV010081139.1:0-36110 GCA_963574575.1 Galagoides demidoff
GCCCCATGTTCCCAAATGTTTCATACCTATCATAACATGGCAAGGAAAGTGAACAGCTTTGCAATGATGCTGAGTCTGAGACTGGTCTCTGAGCTCAAGCAGCACCAGAGGGCTGCTGAGCACACGGCCACCAGATTCTTATTTGATATGACCTGGAAGGCCTGTGATTGCTCTGGCCTCTCCATGATACAAAGAAAAGCCTGTGGGTAGAAGCCACTAATTCTAAAGTTTGAGCACGTACATAGAAAGTGAGGATAAATGCAGCATGCCAGAGGCCAGATCAGCCTGGTTAATGACCCTGGCCCCTGCCCTCTGCTGTGTAGAGGTCGGGCTTCCTTGAAGCTGATTTTTTTATTGCTAATGACAATTAAAATATGACATTGCTTATACTCTCACCGTAGAGCTCTAAAGTTCCACAGTCCTCCCAAATGCCTCGTACAGGGCTGGAGTTTGCACCTGGGGATGACTGGGTTACAGTCATCAGCCTTGCCCTATCTCCTGCCCTCCTCCCTCTGCAGTGAGCCCCAGCAGTCCTTCCCCAGCCTGGCATCTTGACCCCAATGCATCCCCACACTGGGGCACATTCCTCCTTCCTCCACTTTACCCACTCCCCAAGGCATGGGCCCCTGATGTTCTTTTGGGCTTGTGTTCTGCTCATGGAAATCTTCAAAGCCACTGAAATGACATCAGAGGCAAGACAGGTAGAAATATTAGTGACAGGAAAGAACAATATTTAGGATGGGTTAGCAGCTTGGTTATTAAAGTGACTCTGCCCATTTGCTTGACAGGAGCCAGGATCCCATTCATCTCAATTACTGAACTCCCTCTCATTTCAACCAAATGTCCCAAAGACAATTCAGAGTAATGAGGTCCTGGGACCCACTGGGTGGCCCTCAGACCTACTATTTGCCCAGGTTGATCTTTCCCTATTCTTAGGTGGGAAGTAGCTGTCCTGTAGTCTGCCCATGGGGCCAGGGAGCCTCATTTGCCCTCTTTTACCTCTTAGTTTTGTTGTGCTAACCAGAATTCCACTGACACCTGCTGTGCACTTCATGTGGGGAGTACTCCTCTAAGTAGGTGTTCTGAAATGGAGAGAGGAAATGAAGCTCAGTGTCGCCAGCTAAGATTTCACAACTGAGCTTTTAAAGAGAATCCGTTTGACTCTGGAGGATAAGCTAGCTGCCTCTTCTGACAGTGGATACTTGGATACAGCTACTGCTGTCACTGTGGCTTCTCCCACTGTGGACTTCCTGCCATAGTGCCCATGGAAAAGCTTCGAGACACCTGCCACCACTCTGCCACTCAGTGTAAATACTGTTTAAGCAATTTGATTTCTTTTAATGCTATCTGGAGTTGTTCTCAATTGCCTGCTGCTCCTGAGCTGCTGCTTGGAGCCAGTGGGCAGGAAAATGCAGAGTGGGAAGGTCAAGAGCAGCAAGTAGAAAGGGAAAGACCAGGCCCATTTTTAATTTTGAGCAGTTGCTCACAGAGATGTTGCAGGAAGGATGGGGAAAAAAGGATTCGGGAGATTCTCAGCATCTTGTATCTTCTCAAAGAGAAAGTATATCATATGGTACTCATGCTCCCATCTCACCAACCTTATTTGCACTGACTTTCCTTCTAGGACCTTCTGCTGTAGCCCAGTTGATCTGCTTGTTGCATGAGCTACCCAACCCACCTCCTACAGCCCTGTCAATTCCTAATGCCATGAACCTGCATCACAGCTACAAAGGCAGACAAGGGAGGCAGAGCCCACTCAGAAAGATGTCTGTTCATCTACTGGTAAAGGGACACTAAGCCAACCTCCTTCAGGACAACAATGGTGCCCAGGAATGCAGAATGAAAATATGTGCAAATGCTTGCAAGGCACAGCCCATATCCACCACTCTTTTGTCTTGATTCCTTCTTTCTAACAAATAACTCCATCTTCGTGCTACATCAACTTGCTCTTTTTAACCTATCACCTTTTGCATGTTATGCCCTCTAAATGAGCCTGTTTTCCTGTTTCTTTGAAACACAGCCCTCGTTACCACAGCTTAGCATGTGCAGCAGGATTCTAGATGGTGCCTGATAAAGAGAAGGTGCTGGATGGAGGATCCCAGACACCCGGGGGAGACTGTGCTTGGCAGGGCTTTTGTTTCTGGGCTGCACCTTCCATGTGACTACTCTTGTGGTTGCTGCCCAGAGCTTTCCTAACAAAGACAGCTTCCACAGCCAGGGAAATGGCAGAACATGGAGGCTGAAGTTATAATAGAATACCACAATAGGGTGGTGGTTCAGTGTTGCATCTCCAGAAAGATACAGCAGGGCTGGAGGATGACTAGGGATGCCTAGTTAAGGCTGTTAAAAAAGATGAGAATATCCAAAACTGAGTAGGATTCTTCAAAATGAGAAGACAAATGCTGAGGGAACTAAAATGCACAAAACTCATTAAGAGTATATAAAGAAACTGCATCATTGCAACTAATCAACCAAGAAATAGTTATTTGCCATCTCCTGAGTAGAGAAGCACTGCGTTAGGCTCTTTAGTAGAACTAAAAGGAGAAAAAAACTAACCTCTGTCTTCAAAGAACCTAAGATTGATAAAGCCACATCATGTCACTTAGTGACAAAATGCCATGTGAAACACAAAACTGCAGAGTGACAAAGGCAGCAAGTACTAGATGGGTTCAAAGGAGAGAGCCAGCTCTGAAGGCTAAAGGGTTGGGACACTCTTTAGGAAGGGGCCAGGCTGTAAAGGATGTGACTTCACAGGTGGGCAGAAAAGCAAACATACCCAGTGTAAGGAATCATGTGAATGACACTGTGGAAATAGTATGTAACTGGTAGGAGACAGAATGAGGGTAGAATT
Organism: Galagoides demidoff; assembly: GCA_963574575.1. Taxonomy (NCBI): domain Eukaryota; kingdom Metazoa; phylum Chordata; class Mammalia; order Primates; family Galagidae; genus Galagoides; species Galagoides demidoff. The sequence continues at coordinate 2,852 of CAUYQV010081139.1, forward strand.
TGTGGGTGGAAAGCGATGCTGGGTTATGGAGGTGGAAGCAGACATTAGAGAAAGAAAGGATGATGGAGAGAGCAGAGGCCAGGAGAATGTGCAAACTCAGAGGAAAAGCTGGAGAGGGCAGACCCTGAGGGATAGGTAAGGGGCAAGCCAGAGCCCAACTCCCAGTGGGGATAGATCTGGGATGAATGAATCAGGAGCTGGAGTCCATGGAGTCCATAAATTCTTAGGATGGCAGGATGGTAAGATGGAAAGATAGGAATCCTATTGCAGTCATGCTGTTGGGAGGACGGAATGGAAAGAAAAGAAAATGCACGGTGGTAGCTTGTTAATGGACAATACTGAACTGGATTCAGAATGTACAGGAGAAAGACATCAAAGGAGTCAGAAAGAAGAGAAAATGGCTGTAGGGCTAGCTTTTTCCAGATGTGGTTGGTTAGCATGAATTTTCCTTCTTTCCTATATATGAGGTAAGAACAATGCTTTTGTACCTACTCCTATTATCATCCACCTGCCTCAATTCCAACATTTTTCTCTGGGTTTTGAGTTAGCCCTTGGCTGAACTGCACAGTGGTAACCAGTGAGGGCTCTGGGGCCAGACTATCTGGGTTGAAATTCAGCTTCTGCTATTTAGTGACCTTGGGTAAGCTATTTTAAGTTGCTTGCTTCAGTTTCTTCAAGCTGTAACATGGGAATAATAAGGCTGAATACTCCCTCACAAGGTTTAAATGAGTTAATACACACAAAGCTCTTAGAAGAACATCTAGTGCTCAGTAAGCACTTAATAAATGCTGGCTCTTCTTACTGGGTTAAGCCCATGTAGGGAGAATAGAAATGCATGCTGAGTGTACTTAGGTCACCGAGTGACCATGCTCTGTGGTTCTCTAAAGAAAAAACTGTAGGCTTTCAGCTAAAGCCCAGTTTGCTCGCTCTTAGCCTTGGCAGTGGGTCAGGCCTCTGAGACTCATAGAACCACATGAGAGATTTCCCTTGAGACAGGGGAGGGTGTGAAGCAGAGCTTTTGAGGCCTGGCCTGATAGTCAGGCTAAAGGATTAGTGCCTTGGGCAGATGCTACCTGCCCAGACTGGCCTAAGCATTGGCCACTGCACTGTTTAGCTCAATACCTAGATGGAAATGTGGATCTGCTTCTCTAGTCTCATGTCCAGCACCTCCTATCTGCCTTATGCTGCATGGATGCTTTGATCTGGGCTAAGTGAACTCTCTGTTCCCTCAATAGACACTAAAGTTTCATGTCTCTATGCCTCTGGATGTGCTGCGTGTGGTAGAGATCTATCTCCCAGTATCCATTCTGTCCTTTTTCTTTCCCTTTTATCCCACACATCAAGTGTGGTCAACTAAAATCATTGGTCACACCAGTGAGATGTGGCAGAAATTTCTGGGTGGAACTTTTAGCAAAGCATTCCCTATCTTTGTGCTTTCTCCTTGTCTTTTGGTCCTGACTGAATGGAAGAAGTGAATGGCTGAGCTCCAGACACCTTGGACTTTGAGAATGGAAGGCAAAATTTTCTAAGGGCTAGCTGACCAGGAGAATAAAGGGTCTTGAATCCCTGATAATATTAGCAGTCACTGTACTAGTTTTGGACTACGTACCTCTAGACTTCTTTTATGAGAAAAGAGTAGGCTGGGCACAGTGGCTCCAGCCTATAATCCCAGCATTTTGGGAAGCCAAGGTTGGAAGACTGTTTGAGGTCAGAAGTTGGAGACTAGCCTGGGCAAAATAATGAAACTCTGCCTTAACAAAATGAAAGATCCAGGCATGATGATATACACTGGTAGTCCCAGCTACTCAGAAGGCTGAGGCAGAAGTTGGAAATTGTAGTAAGCTATGATTGGGCCACTGCACTCAAGCCTGGGTGACAGGATGAGACTCTATCCCTAAAACAAACAAACAAACAAACAAAAAAACATAAAATGAAGAAAGAGTAAACTTTAAGCATGGTGCAAATGCTTGTTGTGACATTTATCACCAGCAGTTGAATGCAAATAATAACTGTTGCATTTGTATTTCTTTCTGGAATGCATTTCCTTCCTCTACCCTTGGCTGGGCAGATTTCCTCATGGACTTGACCTTAGCAGTACTTGCGTCAGATAACTTTTCTGAACCCCTAGTTGAATAACACAGAGCTTATAAAGTAGTCCCCTCTTATCTGCAGTTTTGCTTTCCACAGTTTCAGTCACCCATGGTCAATAGTGGTCAAAAAATATTAAATGGAAAATTCTAGAAATAATTCATAAGTTTTAAATTGTGCGCCATTTTGAGTAGTATGATGAAATCTTACACCTTCTCACCTAGGCTGTGAATCATTCTTTGTCCAGGGTATCCAGGCTGTAGACATTATCCGCCCATCAGTCACTTAGAAGCCATCTTGGTTATCAGATTGACTATCATGGTACTGCAGTGCATGAGTTCAAGAGCCAACCTTACTTAACAGTAGTCCCAAAGTGCAAGAGTAGTGATATTGGCATATTGTCATAATTGTTCTACTTTATTGTTAATCTCTTACTGTGCCTAATTTATAAATTAAACTTTATCATAGCTTCATATGAATAGGAAAAACATAGTACATGTAGAGTTCAGTACTATCTCAGTTTTGGGCATCCACTGAGGGTCTTGGAACATATCCCCTGTGGACAAGGAAGGTGACTGTACCTCCTTGTAATCTGATTGCTGATGAGCTCCTAAGCCTGCCAACTCCTTGATGGCAGAAAACATAGCTCGACTTGTGGTCATAAGTCGTAGTAACGGTGCCCGACACACAGTGGAAGGTCAATATGTGTTTGTTAAGTGAATCTAATGAAAAGGAAATACAGATGCCAATCACGGGCACTTATCTATTGATTTGTCTTTGTTCTCAAGAATGTTTGATTCAAAGAACATAAAAGGAAGACAATCTCAGAGAAACAAGGCCCTTTCTTCTTTTGTTACAGATCCAAATGCAGTCCCTGGCATATGGCACCTGGGGCAAAGGCCTGCTCATTATGGCTGTACCCTTCCCACTAGGCCCCTGAACACAGGTTCTGTCCAACAGCCAGGCTCAGTGAGGGGTGGATCATAAACGCTCTTGGCCGAGGCTCTGCAGTTGTCCAATTTCACATCTGAAGGAAAGATCAGCAGCTTCTTGTTACAGGGAAGAGGGAAGAGAATTAACATTTATTGAATACCTGCTGTGTGCCACACATTGAATTAGGTTCACAGATACGTATGTTCTCTTACTTAATCCTTACAACCATTTTGTGAAGTGGTTAAGATTCATTTTACTGATAAGAAATGGGGCTATCAGAAATTAAAAGAACTTGCCCAAGGTTATTTGGTAAGTGGAGAGGGCAGATTTGAACTCAGTCCTGCCTAATTCTAGAGTCTGGCTCTTGTCAATAACCAGTGGGCAGAATGATTCTGTAGATATCTGGGAGATTCCTAGATGATGAAATTTTCTGAAGCAGCTGAGGGGAGGCTGAGGGTGGGGGTAGGAAGTGGATCTGGGAAAAGGCATCTGTCTTCCTGCTGGCCCTGGTTGCTCTGCCCTCAGGCTCACGGGTGATGTGTCAGTATAAAGAAAAAAAGTCATTAAGAAAGCAGCGATCCCCCTCAGCACTGATCTGCCTGAACTCTTCTCCCCAGTGAGCCCACGCTGAGCACTCCAGTTAAAGTGTTCTGGGCTCATTACCCTCTGGGACTCGTTGAGTGTCTTCTCTGTTGGTTACGCAGCATAAGCCCAGCCTCCACAAACTCACTGTCACCTCCCTGACTGCCTGGGAGCCATGGCTGCACTCTTCTGCCTGCATCAGGGGTGGACATGCTATGGCAGCTCCTCGCCATGAGGCCAAGAGGTTCCCACTTCATTCCTTTCCTGCTGCCCCTGCTCTGCCGAGGAACACCATACCATACGTTAGAGGGGCTCCTCTAGGCTCCTGCGGTGCGAAAACAGCCACACTGAGAATGATGACAAGAGCAAGTCAAACTGTGGTCACACAGAGCTGCCTGGGGCAGGGGCACAGGCTGCAGAAAAGGCCAAGAAGGAAGGATAAACAAAACCTGGCAAACCTTCTTGCCTCCCACCCTCTGATTGCATCTGCCTTTTTTATCCTTTGACGAGAACAATCTCCTTCTGGCTTCCCCAACTGAAAAAACGAAGTTTATAATTGAAAAGGCCAGAGAATTTATTGCTGTGGAGATGAGGAAATGTAAAACTCATAACCATCCTCCAAGCCAATAGATCAGGCAGATATCCCTCCTATTAGAATAACTCCACACTGCAGATATCCATCTTATTAAACCAAATGGTTAAGAAAGCCCTTTCTCATATCACAGAGATGCTATGTATGGTTTTCTGCTCACTTTCTTGAGTACATTCATCAACCCATTTTGTTTCCTCTGTTGAGTTCAGTGTCAGAATTAAAAACTGCTGAGAGGCAGCAGAAGTTTTAAATTAAGCATTCATGGGCATAGGTGAGCTTGGGAAATGATGGTGGGTCAGGAGGCAGGCAGGAAGATTTAGTGCCTCATGTGTGGGGGGAAAGCTGAGGCGCATCAACAAGTTTGGATCAAGCCAGGGACAGGAGCCAGGGAGAGGAAGAGGAGAAAGTAGGCTAGAGAGGAGGAATTTAAAAGCTCTTTGGTCAAAGGGCCAGACATGCCGGAAGATAAAATGAAAATTATTGGAGACTTTGAACCACTGCTAATGCCAGCCTCTGTGCAAGGTATAGATATGTGCTTTGCAGGACAATCTACATGTGAGGTCAGGACCTTGGTAGGACTGTCAGCCAGGTGCCTCTTCCCTTCAGGCATTTCTAGACCCCACCTCTTCCAGCTAGTTCTGCGTCTCTAGCACTTATAACAGACGCAGTACATTTAGGGCTGTCCTTGAGGAACACTGACCTCTATTCTTCTGCCACCTCTGGGCAGGACTTCTTTCCAGCCCACTCCAGTCTGCCTTAGGAGGGGAAATACCTCTTTCTAACCCCTGCCTCCTGCCACTGAAGGGCTGTCCCCTAGAGAAGGAACCAAGGCCTGTGGTATTTGGAGTTCTAAGAAAGCATGCCAGTATACATGCTGCTGCTCCACCTGACCACCATGTGGATCACTCATTCCGCCCCAGAAAGGAGGCTCTGGGGACTGCAGATGACTTACTGACAGCGGCCTTAATGGTCATCAGTGGTGCTGGGAAGATGGACAGCAGCAGGCCCTGTTCTCTGGGGGACCGCCCCCTGCACAAGCCATTCCCATTACCTTGTTTTATTTTCTTTTATTGCAGAGCAGCTCCAGTGTGTGGGCAATAAAGCTTTGACTGCTGCACTCACAGGGCTGAGGTAGAGAGGCTCAGCTTGCCAAAGCAGGGCAGCATGGAGAGAGAAGGCCCAAGCAGGGAGCTGACTGCTGCAAGCATATCTCCAGGGAAGCAATATCAGAGAATCTGTAGTTTGAAAGGCCCTTTGAGGACCAGCAGAAAAAGGATGAACTCTGAAACTATGGCTTCTCCTTGGTCACCCATTCATTCAGGAACCTCATCTTCTGTTTGAGGTTTTGGAAGACTCCCACCCCTGGGAAAACTCCACGTCCCTCAGCTGGTATGTTCCACACTCTTGCTCCTGGGCTGACCTCTTTCCCCCATTACCCAGACATTTCACTTCTGTCTTTTGAACAATTTTGTGTTACACAATCTTCTAGGTAGTGGGGGGGGGGGGGAATAATACCCTATGACTGGCCTCCTGCAACAGCTGTCCTTGAACCCTGACAGTCATTCAGACCCTGAAGGGAGGGCAGGCCAAGGGGAGAGAATTAGCTGGCACAGCTTTTGACAGAGGTGGGAAGAGGGCAGCTCTTCACTTAAGCACCAGCAGCCTCAGGAGATGTAAGTGCTAGAATGGCTGAGGCTAGAGAGGGGCTTCTTGAAGTTCAGGTACATGCTTGTAGGGGATAAGAGAGGCTTTAGGAAGAGGAAAAAGAAGCAGCTAGCTGGCTTACTGCCAAGACATGGGGTGACAGAGCTTCTTGTAGCCCCAAATGGTTTACAAACATAGAACCTCTGCCAAAACTTGTACTTGTCAATTTTGAAAGCCTTCAAACCCTGTAATTGCCTCTAATGAGATCTGTAAAAGAGACCCTTCCCCACCAACTGTCTACAATACACTTATTTAAGCTGACTACTCCCTACTCAATATACGTTTGGAAAGTGTTTTATTAAATTCATTTGATTTATGCTCCGTATTTTATACCAATCAGTTTAAGAGAATTATGTGTCAATTTTATATGCTTTAGATCTGCAATATCCCGGTAGTAGGCACTAGCTCTGAACTGGAAGCTCCTAAAGAGTATGGGGTATTGGTCCTTTCACATAATTTTCCTGATTATAATTCTCCTACCCCAGGGGACCCATCAGTGTAACACAGGAATCCCAGGGGGGATGATTTTCAGGTCAGGGCACAAAAGTAGGGTGGGATACAAGACTGGCATTCCAGACACAGCCTATCGGGACAGTGTTTGGACAAGGAGATGAATTTCGTCTGATTTCCCTTGACGGACGAGTTGTGTTCAGCAAACAGCTCGGCATGCAGCTGTCACTCTGATGCTGAGCTCTGACAGGCATCGATCAGGCTGCGGTGTGAGCATGCAGATACATATACAGGCCTCATCAACATCCCCGGCATGGAAAACAGCTCTGTCTAGGGCCAGAATGGCTACACCCACCTGAGTGGATGCTGAGGGAAGACTGCACCAACGGAGAAAAAGAGACAGGATGGATAGTCTTCAAAATGCTCATTCTCAGGAAGGAAGACAAGCTGTGGCTTTTTTTTTTTTTTTTTTGAGACAGAGCCTCAAGCTGTCCCCCTGGGTAGAGGGGGACACAGCTCACAGCAACCTCCAACTCCTGGGTTCAAGTGAGTTTCCTGCCTCAGCCTCCCAAGTAGCTGGGACCAAAGGCGCCTGCCACAATGGCTGGCTATTTTTTGTTTGCAGCCATCATTGTTTGGCGGGCCTGGGCTGGATTCAAACCCACCACCTTAGGTGTATGTGGCCGGTGCCTTAGCCACTTGAGCCACAGGTGCCGAGCCAAGCTGTGGCATTGAAGCAGAGTCAAACAGGAAGAGAGACAGATCCAATCTTGACAGACAAGCTGTCAGGATGGGAGCTTCTTCAAACAGATGAGAAGAGCAAATAGAGGTGCGAGGCTAAAGCTGGACATAAATGGCCTGTGATCTGTAAGGCCGAGCAGAAGGAGTGGAAGGACCACTGGCAGCTCCAGCCTTCCTAACCTGCCAAGCAGCTCTCCTGTGCCAGATGCACCCTACCCGAACCAAAGGTCATAGGTACCTCTCTCCCCAATACAATGTCCTCCTCACATTTCTGATATCAGCTTCTATCAATTTCCTCCTACTTCAAGAAGAGCCCTTTTACTGTTAGTAAAGTCCTCTTTCAAGTGGAAACCCTCTAACCTGAACTTCTTTCTACTGGTCTAAGTTTTGTACTCTGAAGCAATTTGGAACAAATCTGATCCTTTTTTCTTATTTATCAGTGGGTGGCTTTTGGAAAGCTCTCTGAGCCCAAAAATCACTTAGCTCAGAGGGCTGCATTGGGGACAAAGTGAGAAAAGATCCGTTAAATGACGGGTCTCACAGTGCTCAGCACAAGCAAGTACACCGAAGTGTTCACATTCTGCCTCCTTCTACATAACAGTCATCAGTATTATCAGTGTTTGCTCCGACCTTTCTTTCCATTGCTAGTGATTTCCATTGGACCTGCATCCCATATTCTATACCACCCAAGTCTCTTCCCAGGAATGTTCCTCCATTTATCAAAAACTCTCTAACCCTCAATGCTCAGAACTGAAGACAATGTTCTACATGCTGTTTAGGCAGTGCAGAATAATTACCGCCTTTGATCTATACTATTTCTCTATTAATGCAATTTTTATCAGTCACTTTACACTGTTGTTAGCATATATTTTGTAGTAAACAAACCCCCCTGGAGTAATTTTCAAATAAAGTGCTGTCAAGCCTAGGTCACCTTCATCTTGTAATTGTGTAGCTGATTTTTACACTTAAACATAGGACTTGGCATTTGTTACAATAGGTAAATTACATTTCATACTGTAACTTGCAGAGCATCTTTCTCCATACTTGTAAGAAAATTTCAACCTCGATTTTCTGTTCTAACAGAAAAGTCTTGTTCATTTCAAACATCTTTCTGAACATCTGGGAAGTCCTGGAAAGGCTAAGCTCAGGGGAAGGAACATAAACACGTGTGATAGCTTCAAGATGCACCATGTGAAAGGATTTGGTGACACTGCTGAGAGGGAAAAATCCCTACCTTGGGACTCCTGGGAAACCCAGAAGAAACAGCACACACGCAGAACCAAGGAAGGACTCACCTGAACTCTACCCTCAGGGAACCCTGACCCACCTCTTTCATATTTATTGGACCTGAGGCAGCCTAGACTCATAAAGTGGAAGCAAGGCAGAGAAAAGCTTGGAAATATCTAGGAAATGATGCTCAGCTCAGGAGACTGACTTGGCCTTGTCACATCCTAGAGTCCCTCATCTAGGCAGCTCCGCCTGTCTTCCTGGAACAGTAGTTCTCTCAGGTAAGTTCAGAAGACTGGCTGGGCTCGGGGAACACAGGGAAGGATCTGGGCAGAAGCACAGTGAGTGATAAGATAAATGGAAGAGGGATTTGGACTCTAACACCAGGGGAAAATTGTGAGAGAGAGGACTTAAAAATCAGCAGAAACTTGAGGCTAAAGCGAGCTTTTCTCATTTATCCATAAAATGCAGGTGACAATAAGCAATTCAGAATGACAATAAGGCTAAAGTGAGCTTTTCTCATTTCTGAATTGCTCCAATAGCAAAACTGCTGGGTGTCTGGGGAACATGTGGAACTTATTTGGGGTCCAGTTCCCAGATTTTACATAGCAATAAGGCCCTCTTTCTACATGGATTAGCAATAATTAACTCCTTGCTATAGTGTGGTAACTGGATTGTTCAAATCAGTGAAGATAAAACTAGTTCCTTTCCTAGAAAATAAAACCTACGCTGTGAAACTCATTCTTGGTTGATGCTGTAAGTATGGGTTATGAGGGGAAAAGGGTAGGAGAGAATGAGGTAGGGGATTCTTTTTTTTTTGAGACAGACTCACTATGTTGCCCTGGTACAGTGCCGTGGTATCATAACTCATACCAACCTCAAACTCTTGGGCTTAAGTGATTCTCTTGCCTCAGCCTCCCAAGTAGCTCGGACTATATAGACACTCGCCACAATACCTGGCTATATTTTGTTGTTGTTGTCATTGTTGTTTAGCAGGCCCATGCCAGGTTCAAACCCACCAGCCCTGGTGCATGTGGCTGGCACCCTAACCACTGAGTGTGGTTACTAAGCCATGGGGATTCTTATTGTACTTTTTTCTTCATGATCTGCTGGATCACTTAGACTTGCTTTTCTGCAAATAATATAAAAATGGAGTAAAGATGGCCAGAAAACAGTAGCTTTTGCAACAATTCTTTGTCTCCATAGGCACGCAAACAGAAAAAAACCTCTATGTGGGTATACTCCATGCCTCATCCTATGATGTCCTCCTTTACACATGCACCTGGCTTAGCCTTCTGAGGAGCACTGGCTGGAAGCAATCATGTGGTCCCTGAAGCTACCTGCCTGGGATAGAGGAGGATGTCACTGAGGTCAGTTCTTAGTGATTGAGAATGTAGTGTTCTCTGGGAAACACTTTGTGTGTGTTCATCTCAGCCTCCCCAGATTCAGTCAAGCTTCATTTGACGATCCTACAACATCAGCTCAGAATCTCACTCACCTTCACACTGCCCCTGAGATTCTGCTGCAGCAAATCTCCAACTCCCCCAATAGTTCTACTTATTATTGTCATCCTCATTTTATAGATAAGGCACTTGAAGCTTAAAAAGTTAAGTGCTTTAGGTCTAGGGCCATGCAGCTGGTAAGTGAAAGGACCAGAATTTAAAAGCAGATCTCTGATTCCAAAGTCCATGCTGCTAACCATATCATGCCGTCTTGCTGCACTGACAAGTCACCAGACTTGAAAGTCCTCAAGTCTCTGGTCTCATCAAAAAGAGGTGGTGCTTGGAGAGCTGAATGTCCTCAGAACCATGGTGGACCTGAAGGGAAATGAAAAGGAAAGGGAAGGAAGAGGGGAACTGGTATGCACTGTGTCAGTATGGCACCTAAGGAGGAGACTGTCCTCTATGGGAGACCTTGGATGGGGCAGCTTGAGGAAATGAGCAGTTAAGAGAGGAGGGGTGGAAGAAGGAAGCTGGGGGGCAATGTGGAAAAGCAGAGACTTGTTTCTTTTATCTAGAATAGAAAATGTTCTGGGGAACTTGATAGAGTGACATATCAACCACGGAGCCCTCCATAGCACTGTGAAACTCAGGCATGGAAGGAAAGGGAAGAGTGAACATTGTGTGGGTTGAAAAATCCTTTAGGTTTTGTTCCTATAATGGTAGCAAAGAAAAAGGGGTGACAAGGGAGGACTGGGGAGGGAGCAAACCATGAAGGGGGAAGGGCTCTGGCCCCACTTCCACCTCCTGAGATCAGTACAGGGCCAAAGTATTCAAGGCTGCTTAGAAGAAGCTCTGAAAGGCTCTGCCATGCAGCTAACCCAAAGGGCCTGCTCTTTAGTAGACAGAAAGATGGATTAGAAGCCCATGTGAATAGGGGGAAGAAGGAGCTGTAAATTAGAGACAGCATTCTCTCTCTGAAAGTGCACTGCACTGGCCAGTGGGGTAGAGGAGGTGCACAGGGGAGGGATGGGCAGCAGCAGGGATGAGACACAGACACCTTGCATCACTTGAGAACGCCAGGTGGCTCCTCTTCTAATAGCTTTCTGCTCTCTTGACCTCCAGAACAAAAACCTGATCCTGGCAGTGCTCTCCCTAGTCACTAGCTGGCTGGGCAGCCACTGAGAAACTCTTTTCAGGGGCAATATCTTCCTTCTCTCCCTCTGTTCACAAGGCTGTCACCAAACAGGTTGTGTGTTTCCCCAGTTCATCCTACTCTTTCCAATCAGTGCTAATTGAACCACTTAACTCAAAGACAATAACATTTGTCATTTCAAACCATTAAGAAAAGCAGCTCATGCATGAAGCCTGCTTTGGCATCCGCGTACACACTCACAAACATGCCCACGAAAGCCTGTAAGGCACACTCAACATGTAAACACGCACAAAGCTAATAGAGCTCAAGGAGAAATTCTGCAAAGTGTAGTCAACAAGTGTCAACCTGTCTTTCTTAACAGGGTTTCCTGAATTTAAAAAAAAAAAAAATTTGCTGCCAGTTCTAATCTGGGGCCTGGAAAATGCAATTGTAGTCTCATGGTCCCCCAGAGCTTCTGCTTCTTATATTCTCTGCAGCTCAGGTAAGAATGGGGAAGAAGAGAAATGCAGACCTCAGATCCCACTGCACTGGGGGACATGAGAATATTTAGGAGAGGAGGAAAGACGGGGAGGTGAGGAAGAGGTCCTCCTCCAAGCCCCTGTTGGGCACTGTTTCCTTCTAATCAAGTCCCTATGGGAAAGGGTTGCTATCCCCCAAAGATCATCCTCTCCCAGTCTCAACACAGGGCCTGAAGGCCCAAGGAAGAAGAGGAGAGAAAGCTCTAGAGAAGCAGAGCTACAGTCAAGGTCAAGAAACTTGGAATAATGGGCTGCTCTGGCCCTCATGGGCTTTGGTCAGAGGAAAAGTAAGAAGAACAAGGAAGAAGGATAGAAAAATGACCAGGGGGAAAGAAGAAAAGAACACAGGAGAAGGTTGGGAGGGTCTCTAGACTGATTTGGATGTACTGTAGCTTCCTCTGAGAATGACTTAAAATATTAAGCGGAAACAGATCAGGACAGATCTTAGCTCTGCTATTTCTTTATGCCAGCATGACTTTAAGGTAAACCATTTAACTTCTCTGGGTTTGTGTTTCCTCAAGTCTAGATGGGGAATGGGATTAGAACTCTGCTTCCTTCCAGCTCTCAAGTACCTGGCTCCAGATCCTTGGCTCTGCACCTTGAAGTTGCATGCTCAGTTCCATCCACATGCACATGTTCCTGTCCTGCCTGTCCTACTAGTGCCAACTGCTTGGTGCAGCTGTGCTGACTTTTAGGGCCTCTGTTTAGCTGGTTTGCCTCTTCTTGGGTCTGGGGCAGTGAAAAGAAAGGGCCTTCTCTTCTGCGATAGGTTTCCAAGACTGATGTCTCCCCCCTTAAAGTCCCATAGTGTAAGATCAAGGCTAATCAAGTGACCAATAATTGCTGAATTCCAATCTGTATTCTTTAGGGGGTCACAGAGAACATAAGTTATTGGGATGAAGACAGGCAAATGATCGTCTGAGCTTTGAAAAGGGGGGAAAAGAAAGGAGAAAAAGGAAAGATAATGAATTCCACATACTATAAGTAAGAATGTGTGCATTCTGTCCTAGCCAAATTCTAGAATTAGTTGTTGAAACTTGGTTTATAAACTCTTAGTAAATGAAGAAAATATGGCCAGGCGTGGTGGCTCATGCCTGTAATCCTAGCACTCAGGGAGGCTGAAGATGGGTGAACTGAACTCATGAGATCAAGATCAACCTGAGCCAGAACAAGACTTTGTCTCTAAAAGTAGCCGGGTCTTGGTGGGTACCTGTAGTCCCAGCTACTTGGGAGGCTGAGCAAATTCTGTGGTTTTTTTTTTTCACTGCTATATTCTCTACCTGGAACAGTGCTTGACACTATTAGGTGCTGTGTAAATATTGATTGAATAAGTAGAGGATTATTTTTTATTTTCAAGGTGGAAGCTGCTGGAAGGAAACTAAGTTCTTACTTGTTCAATTTTCTTTCCTACAGTGATAGAGCTTTGTGTTAAGTATGGACAGAATGAGGAAGGAATGGTAAGCGAACTCATAGCCTTCTGCACCAGCATCAGTAAAATTGACCTTACCTCAGAGATCCTGAACTCTTTTGAGCATGAGGTAAGAACAGAATGTAAGCAAACTGGGACAGCACTGGTGGCTCAGTGAGTAGGGCACGGGCCCCATATACCAAGGGTGGTAGGTTCGAACCCAGCCCCAGCCAAACTGCAACAAAAATTAGCCAGGCATTGTGGCAGGTGCCTGTAGTCTCAGCTACTCGAGAGGCTGAGGCAAGAGAATTGCCTAAGCCTAAGAGCTGGAGGTTGCTGTGAGCTGTGATGCCACAGCACTCTATTGGGGGTGACAAAGTGAGACTCTGTCTCAACAAAAAAAAAAGAATGTAAGCAAACTAATGATATGGTTTATTTCTAATCTGTAGGGGAGGCATTGTGATATATTGAGAAGAATATGGGCTTTTGGAATCCAGGCCCTGTGTAAACTTTTGATATTCCTAAGCCTTAGTTTCCTCTTCAGTCTTTGGTTTTAATAATCTGTATTTTTTATGATTATTATAAGAATTAAATGAGAATGGATGTAAAGCACCTAAAACTGTGCCCAGCAGGTAGTAGGTCTTCACCAAATGCTTGGCCTTATTAATTTGTTAATTGTTGTAGATAGTCATAGGATAAATCTTTTTTTCTTTTTTTTTTTTTCGAGTCTCACTTTGTTGCCTTCGGTAGAGTGCCGTGGTTTCACAGCTCACAACCTCAGACTTTTGGGCTTAAGCGATTCTCTTGCCTCAACCTCCCAAGTAGCTGGGACTACAGGTGCCAACCACAATGCCCGGCTATTTTTTTTGTTGCAGTTGTTTAGCTGGCCCAGGCCAGTTTCGAACCTGCCACCATTGGTGTATATGTCTAGTGCCATAACCACTGTGCTATAGACACCGAACCTATATGCATCTTCTTAATTCTTTTTCTTCTTTTCGAGACAGAGCCTCACTCTATTGCCCAGGCTAGAGTGTCACAGCATCAGCCTAGCTCACAGCAACCTCAAATTCCTGGGTTAAGTGATCCTCCTGCCTCAGCCCCCTGAGTAGCTGGGACTACAGAGGCCCACCACAACACCAGCTAATTTTTCTATTTTTAGTAGAGATGGGATCTCTCACTCTTGCTCAGGGTGGTCTTGAGCTCCTGAGCTCAAGTGATCCTCCTGCCTCAGCCTTCCAGAGTGCTAGAATTATAGGCATGAGCCACCATGCCTGGCCACCTTCTTAATTCTTACTTTGAGGAATTTTATATCTTTGGCTATATATATATTTTTTTTTCTTTTTCTTTTTTATCACCCTCAGTAGAGTGCTGTAGCATCACAGCTCACAGCAACCTCTAACTCCTGGGTTTAGGTGATTCTCTTGCCTCCCGAGTAGCTGGAATTACAAGCGCCTGCCACAACACCCGGCTATTTTTTGAGGCAGATTGGCCACGGCTGGGTTCAAACCTGCCCTTGGTATACCCTCGGTATATGGGGCTGGCGCCCTACCCACTGAACCACAGGCACCGCCCTCTTTGGTTATATTTTTAACACCTGTTATTACCTCAAGGCTGTGGGAAATGGCCTTCCCTATTACTTGACTTTGGAATAATAAATTACTGTCTTTTATTCCTCAGTTTCTGAGCAAAAGATTGTCCAAAGCTCGGCACAGTGCCTCCAAGGACAGTGGACATGCAGGAGCTAGAGACATTATTTCTATACAAGAATTGTATCCTTTTCTGCTTGAAGGTCTTTGCACCAAGCCACATACTCTTTATCTACAGCAGCATGTATGATTTTAAAACAAATAATAAAAATCACCTAATATTTAGATTTCTTATTTCATCAGCCCTTGCCTTAGGTAAAAGTTTATTATTGTTTTTCTTAACCAATGTTTTTAGAATTGAAGTGGAGGAAGAAGAAGAAACCCTCTTGAACTCTTATACCACACCCTCTAAGGTAAATATATAGTGTTTAGAGATTGCATTCTACCCATAGCATTTTTTATTTATTTAATTATTTTTTGAGACAGAGTCTCACTTTGTCACTCTTGGTAGAGTGCTGTGGCATCATAGTTCACAGCAACCTCAACTCTTGGGCTCAAGTGATTCTTTTGCCTCAGCCTCCTAAGTAGTTGGGACTGCACGTGCCCGTCACAATGCTCAGCTATTTTTAGAGGCAGAGTCTCGTTCTGGCTCAGGCTGATCTTGAGCCTGTGAACTCAGGCAGTTTACCTTCCTCGGCTTCTCAGAGTGCTGGGATTACAGGCATGAGCCACTGCACCCAGCCTCATATCATTTTTTTAAAAACATTATCACCACATTTGAATATCTGAAGGAAGAATTATCAACCGCTTTCATACGGTTCCTACTATATTTCCGTATACACATCTTCTTTTCTGATCATATGCTTAAATGTTTTACATAATGGCAATCCTTGTGAATGTATAGTTTATCTTGCTTTTTTTCAGTTAGCTTATCATAAATATTTCTATAAATATGATTTCTCCATAATTACCCCCTTAAATAGTTGCATAGTTTTGTACTGTAGTTGAATAATCTAGTCCTGTGATATTGGTCCCCAGTTTGAGAGGCTAAGTTGAGTATTGGAAAAACGTTGCTTTTAAAGTCGATGAGGTAGAGGTCTTTGGTGGCCTTGGATGTTTAATTTCTCTAAGCTGCAGTTTCCTTACCTACAAAGTCAGGATTCATTTATTCAGTTAGGCACCAACCACTATGTGCCAAGCACTGCACTAGACACTGGGTAAACAGTAGTAAATGAAATAGGCATGGATGGGCTCTGCTCTCAAGAAACTGACAGCTAGGGGATAAGATTTACCATCTTGGGCTCAGCACCTGTGGCTCAATCGGCTAAGGCGCCAGCCACATACACCTAAGGTGGCGGGTTTGAATCCCCAGCCCAGGCCCGCCAAACAACAATGATGGCTGCAACCAAAAGATGGCCAGGCATTGTGGAGGGTGCCTGTGGTCCCAGCTACTTGGGAGGAGGAGGCAGGAGACTCGCTTGAGCCCAGGAGTTGGAGGTTGCTATGAGCTGTGATGCCATGGCACCCTACCCAGGGGGATAGCTTGAGGCTCTGTCTCAAAAAACAAAAACAAACAAAAAAAAACCTGTTATCTTATTCTGCTTGTGAAAATAGTAAGAATTGTGCTCGCTTCGGCAGCACATATACTAAAATTGGAACGATAGAGAGAAGATTAGCATGGCCCCTGCGCAAGGATGACACGCAAATTTGTGAAGCGTTCCATATTTTTTATAAAATGTCCAATAAAGATAATTCATGAACTGGCAAAAAAAAAAAAAAGAAAGAAAATAGTAAGAATTAAAAACCACAAAAAGAAAAAAAATTGATTAGTTATAGAAGATTAGCTGGATGCAGTGGCACATGCCTGAAGTCTTAGCTGGTTGGGAAGGGGAATTGGAAGGCTGAAGTAGGGGGATTGTTGCTTGAGCCCAGGAAACTTTGAGAGAGTTCCACAGAGTTCTTGGGCCTTCCCCCAAAGTTTCTATCTTCAGCTATATATCATCTACCCTGGATCTCTAGATGAAGGACTCAGTGTTTGTTACTTTTCCAAATTGTACATCTAGTGTGTTTTTCTTCCAGTCCACTCTGGGCAACATAACAAGACCCCCATCTCTCTCTCTCTTTTTTTTTTTAAGACAGAGTCTCACTATATTGTCCTCAGTAGAATGCTGTAGCATCACAGCTCACAGCAACCTCAAAGTCTTGGGCTGAAGCAATTCTTTTACCTCAGCCTCCCAAGTAGCTGGGACTACAGGCACCCACCACAACACTTGGCTATTTTTTGGTTGCAGTTGTCATTGTTGTTTGGCAGGCCTGGGCTGGGTTTGAACCTAACAGCTTTAGTGTATATAGCTGGCGCCCTAGCCGCTGAGCTATAAGTGCTGAACCAAGACCCCTATCTCTTTAAAAAGAAAAAAAAAAAAGAAAAAGAAGAAGAAGAAGAAAATTACATTCATTGTAAAAAAATTAGAGCATATGTAAGCAAAAAATATCTGTATTGCTATCATTTGGAGACCCTGTGTTTTAAAATTTGTAATATTTTATTACAATTTTTTTAACCTAAAGGAAATTAAACAAACTTAAATTGTATAGTATAATGAATTTTCCAACTTTATTAAGGTATTATTTACATACAATAAACTTAACCCATCTTAAATGTACAGTTTAATGCATTTTAATAATTAAATGTACTTGTGTAACTACCACCACAAGCAATATATAGAATGTTTCCATCACTCTTAAGTTTTCTTATGCCCTTTGATCTTCTTCACTGCCCTCCCCACATCCTTCCTACCAAATACCCATGCAACTGTTTGTTTTATGTAACTATAGTTTTGCCTTTTTTAGAATTTCATATAAACGAATATATACATGCACAGTATGTAATCTTTCATATTTAAGTTCTTTGACTTAGTATGTTGTTTTGAAATTCATCTGTGTTTTATGTACGAACGTTTCTTTTTATTGCTAAGCAATATTTCTTGTAGTATACAACAATTTGTTTATTTGCCAGATAATGAACATTTAGTTGTATAACCAAGGCACAGGAACCAGGAGCATGAGCCAAACACTCATATGGGTTAAATTTGTCCTTTATTTCTCAAGAGTCAAAATCCTAGGAAGATAGGGAGATCATTCTCAAAGCCTGCCTTCCTTTGAGAGTTTCAGGGAGTTCTTATATACCCTCCCCCAAAGTTACTATCTTCAGCTATACATCATCTGTTCTTTGATCTCTAGCTGAAGGACTCAGTGTTTGTTACTTTCCCAAGCTGTTTATCTGGTGTTTTTTTTCTTCAGCCTGGGGTTGTGATGGCATTCTCAGCGTCTAAACCAAGGGGACTGGCCACCATGACTGTCTGATAACTATTTAGGTCATTAGGTAACTTTTACAGCTGAGAGGGCTTGAGGCTGTTTCCCTTCTATTCCCACTCTTACTTCTAAATATCATATCTCTGAGATTTGTTTCAGATTTGTAATGCAATTTCCAGGAGATTGCCATGGTATTTGAGAAGTGTCATGGCACTGATGGGTGTGATTTTTTTACTATGTTAATGAGGTGGTTTATTTAGGGACATTGTTACCTCAAATATGTGTATATCCTAAAGACCTCCTATGATAGGATGACACCTGTGGCTCAAAGGAGTAAGGCGCCAGCCCCATATACTGGAGGTGGTGGGTTCAAACCCAGCCCCGGCAAAAAACAAAAAAAAAAAACAACAAAAAAGAACTCCTATGATAGACCAAACATCTGGTCAGTCCTTGGGGATCTCCCTGATATGTCATCTGTTCTCCCTTGGGGCCCCCCTCCTAGGTCCCGATCAGGCTGTTCCCAAAGAAATCCAAGTTAGTATGATGTATGACTACATCTGTCTGTCCATATCAGAAAGTTAATGGGACTTTGATTAGCTCAGGGTTTTTCAACATTTTTTTATCTCATGATATACCCTATAGTTAAACTTCTGTGGCACACTGAAATTATGTTGATCCAAAAAAAAGAGTGAAGGCTCGGCGCCTGTGGCTCAAGTGGCTAAGGCGCCAGCCACATACACTTACGGTGGCGGGTTCGAATCCAGCCTGGGCCTGCGAAAACAACAATGATGGCTGCAACCAAAAAATAGCCAGGCATTGTGGCAGGCACCTGTGGTCCCAGCTACTTGGGAAGCTGAGGCAGGAGACTCACTTGAGTCCAGGAGTTGGAGGTTGCTGTAAGTTGTGATGCCATGGCACTCTACCCAGGGGGATAGCTTAAGGCTCTGTCTCAAAAAAAAAAAAAAAAAAAGAGTGAAAAAAAGAAGAATATACTTACTGGGCTTTGAATTTCTTTCAAAACTAATTTAATTAATGATCTTTAAAATTGTTCACAGTAGGCCAGGAGCAGTGGCTCACATCTAAAATCCTAGCACTCTGGGAAGCCAAGGCAGATGGATTGCCTGAGCTCACAGGTTTGAGACCAGCCTGAACCAGAGCAAAACTTCATTTCTAAAAATAGCCAGGCGTTGTGGCAGGTGCCTATAGTCCCAGCTACTTGGGAGGCTGAGGCAAGAGAATCACTTGAGCCCAAAATTTTGAGGTTGCTGTGAGCTATGATGCTACATCACTCTACTGACAGCAACAAAGTGAGACTCTGTCTCAATTTAAAAAAAAAATCTCAGTTAAGCTTCCCCAAGAGTCTGAGAAAGGAAGCCTGTGGCGTTAAAGTAGTTAACCTTAAGATTATGTTGGGGGTGAGGGGAGAATGTTTGAGGAGGGAGAGCATGAGGTGGGATCTCACCTAATGTGTACATTGTGAGGGTATATAGCACCATCCCAGGGTGAGAGGCTCTTCTACAAATGGAACTTTACCCTGGAAGTGAAAACAATGTAACCTAAAAATTTTACCCTCATATGAAAAAATGAAACAAAATTCAAAAAATAAAAATTTAAAAAACCGCACCTGTGGCTCAAGTGGCTAAGGCACCTAGGGTGGCGGGTTCAAATCCATCACCTAAGGTGGCGGGTTCAAATCCATCCCTGGGGCCCGCCAAACAACAATGGTAGCTGCAACCAAAAAAATCCCAGGCGTTGTGGCGGGCACCTGTGGTCCCAGCTACTTGGGAGGCTGAGGCAGAAGACTCGCTTGAGCCCAGGAGTTGGAGGCTGCTGTGAGCTGTGATGCCACAGCCTCTACCCAGGGGGACAGCTTGAGGCTCTGTCTCAAAAAAAAAAAAAGATTATGTTCAAACAGTAGGAATAGGCCAATTTGACTTGATCTACCCCTGGTCAGAGAAGCTGTGAAATACACAGGGGATTGTATTTTACATTCCACTCCTATGATGGAGATAGGAGAGGAAACAGAGGTCTCAAAATTCAGGGATAGCAGAGGAAGTGGCTCTGGTGTTAATGAAATCAATTTGCTTATCTATAACTGAGAAAGAGTTACCCCAGGCTCAGCCATTCTGGTGTGATGAAGTTGAGCTTGTTTCGAGGTTGGGGTCTGTCTGTCAAGACTGAAGTAGTCCTAGAGGGCCCGTGGATGTAGAGGATGCTATCTCAGGGGGGCTCTGCCAGTTCCAGATTTCAGCTCCATTTCCTGACAGATTTCTTTCCAGAGCCCCAGATGGCTGCAGAGGAGGCAGGGTCCCTGAGCCTTCCAGGTACTTCTGTCTCTGAAAAATTTCTATCATAGTGTTAACCACTGTTTCAAAAGCTTCTTTCTGCTCCCAGGGCCCACCTCTTCTCCCCCTTTTCTCTGTCTCCATCAATAGACCTTTGAAGGCCAGGTTGGGAGTGCTACTTGTGGAGTCTTGAGGCTCCTTTACAAGCTTTTGGAGTTTATGCCAAATATCAAGGGCCAAACGAGAAATGAAGTGCACTACCAGGATAGTTTGTCCCTTAGTAATGTCAGGATCTAAATCGGGAAGGAGGGAGTCATGAAGAAACACTATCTGGAAAATGAAGTCAGTGAGAGCAGGCAGAATGTAGATCATTAAGTCCGGCAAGCTTAAACCTCAGCAGGGCATAAAGTAAAAAGAAAGCATTGAAAATAAAAGTGAATCAGTGAAACACACCTCCTCCTGCTCCTGAAATGAGTTCCCTGATGGGTTTTAGATGGGGATACCACCTACAAGCCCCCTTCCCTTGGTTAAGGAGAGGTTGACTTTCTCAGCTCTCTTTCTATAACTGATGGGATCACAGAAGCATTAGCCATACAAGCCTCATCCAACTCACTTACTAGCTTACAGTGGTCATCCTCACCCTGAACTACATAATCTTTCCTCCCAAGTGGCTAACTTTTCTCCCTCTGTTCTCTGAACCATCAGAAGATTCCCTTCTTTTCTTGTATCTGTATTACGTACGTAAAGACATAAAAACTGTACATACAGAATTTCATCTCATTTTGCTGATCATTGACAAAATAGTTTAAGCTATAAAACCATATAATAATTCAAAGCACTGTTTGAGGGCCATCTTTGCTCACAGCCCAAAATGTACAAAAGGGTCAGGTGCAGTGGCTTGCGCCTGTAATCCTAGCACTCTGGGTGGCTGAGGTGGGTGGATTGCTTGAGCTTAAGAGTTTGAGACCAATCTGGGCAAAATCGAGACCCCATCTCTACTAAAATTAGAAAAAGTGAGGCCAGAGGATCGCTTGAACCCAAGAGTTTGAGGTTGCTGTGAGCTATGGCACCACATTACTCTACCAAGGGCAACAAAGTGAGATTCTGTCTCAAAAAAAAAATGTACAAAGGGTAGGCCAGGCACAGTGGCTGATGCCTGTAATCCTAGCACTCTGGGAGGCTGAGGCAGGTGGATTGCTTGAGCTTAGAAGTTTGAGACCAGCCTGAGCAAGCATGAGACCCCATCTCTAAAAATAGTTGTGCTTTATAACTGTCCCAGCTACTCAGGAAGCTGGGGCAAGAGAATCGGTTGAGCCCAAAAGTTTGAGGTTGCTGTGAGCTATGAGGCCATAGCACTCTACTGAGAGTGACAAAAAAAAGATGACCAGGTGTATACAGATAACAGGTCCATATGCAGAAATACAGAGTGTACTCAAAATCAAAATCAGACAGTGCCCAGGTAACCAAGTGCATGCACAGGCAGAAGCAGCAGGTTCACTCAAAATCAGAGAGTGTACCAGGTGTGTACACAAACATGAACAGGAGTGCACTTATTACCAGACTGGAATCTCAAATAAAGGACAGACTTTTCCTTAGGTAGGATGTGGATTTAATCTGCCAAGGAGTCCTCAGAGCAAATGTCCCAGTGGCAGCTCTGGAGGAGAGTTCAAGTCAAGTTTCTCAAGGTCCCTCTGTCCCAATCACCTGGAGAGCTTTTGCAAGTAAGGAGAACTCCGATACTTACCACAAGCCTCTGTGTATCACCTCATGTTTGGGCATGAGGTATGTAACCAGGTACAGGTACTAGGAGCATGAGCCAAACACTCATGTGGGTTAAATTTGTCCTTCATTTATCAAGAGTCAGAATCCCAGAAAGACAGGGAAATCATTCTCAAAGCCTGCCTTCCTTTGAGAAAGTATCAGAGTTCTTACACCTTCCCCCAAAGTCACTATCTTCAGCTATACATCATCTGCTCTCTGATCTCAGTGTTTGTTACTTTCCCAAGCTGTACATCTGGTGTTTTTTCCCTCAGCCAGGGGTCATGATGGCCTTGTCAGTGTCCAAACCAAGAGAGGACTGGCCATCATGAGCATTAAGTAACTTTTTGCAGCTAATGGGGCAGGAATTTCTCCTCTTACAGTTGTTTTCTAGTTTGGAGGTTAATATGAATAATTATGAATATTTACATGCAATCTTTGAACACATATTTTTATTTCCCATTAATTTCTTATTAGTTGGATTTCTGAGCCAAATGGTAAATATATATTAAACTTCATAAGGTATTGCCATATTCTTCATCAAAGTGGCTATGTCATTTTTTATTCCAATAGGCAATGTTTAAGAGTTATGTTTGCTCCACATCAAGGCCACCTTTTGAAATAAATCTTCCAGACTTATTTTTAATTCATATATTATGTGTTTTTAAGTAAATGTGGTTCATATATACATTACTTAGCATATTAAAGTCATCTTTGCCTTGTCTAAATTGTACTTCTATGACAATTTTTTTTTTGAGACAGAGACTCAGGCTGTCCCCCAAAGGTAGTGTGCTATGGCATCACAGCTCACAGCAACCTCCAACTCCTGGGCTCAAGCGAGTCTTCTGCTTCGGCCTCCCAAGTAGCTGGGGTCACAGGCGCCCGCCACAACGCCCAGCTGTTTTTTGGTTGCAGCCGTCATTGTTATTTTGGTGGGCCAGGCTGGATTCGAACCTACCACCTTAGGTGTATGTGGCTGGCGCCTTAGCCACTTGAGCCACAGGCGCCAAGCTGACAATTTTAATGTTTGTGTTCCAATGTGTGAATATAGCAATGTGTCATTGGGAAGATAGAAGCTATAAAAGTCTAGTAAAGAGACAGATCAAACATTTCTTTAAGTTGAATGTCAGATTGCAGCTCTCACATTCCATTTGAAAACTGGTAGGTAACATATTTATGATGACTGAAAATAAAGTTGCAAATGCACCAAAATATTGATTTTCCTCAGGCAAGAGGATCGCTCAAACCCAGGAGTTTGGCTTGGCGCCTGTGGCTCAAGTGGCTAAGGCGCCGGCCACATACACCTAAGGTGGCGGGTTCGAATCCCCAGCCTGGGCCTGCCAAACAACAATGATGGCTGCAACCAAAAAATGGCTGGGCGTTGTGGCGGGCGCCTGTAGTCCCAGCTACTTGGGAGGCGGAGGCAGGAGACTCGCTTGAGCCCAGGAGTTAGAGGTTGCTGTGAGCTGTGATGCCATAGCACTCTACCCAGGGGGATAGCTTGAGGCTCCGTCTCAAAAACAAAAACAAAAACCCAGGAGTTTGAAGTTGCTGTGAGCTAGGACTCTATCTAGAGCAACACAATGAGACTCTGTCTCCAAAAAAAAAAATCAAATAAGAATGCTTACCTGACTTCAAAATAACATAAATGCCTAATGTTGCAATGGCAGGTTGAAATATTACTGCCAATCACTGCCTCACCAAGTCCTTACAAGCACATGTAATGTTTGATGGTTTTGATTTGACTGTCTGGACTTGGAAGATAGCACAGAGGAATCTGCATACCACTATAAAACTGAAGCTACATGTGCATACATATAACGAGAAAGCATACATATGTTTATTTTACATGACGCTGCAACATGACTTTGTCATCTACAAAGTTCATACTCAGAACCATGCAATCAAGTTCCACCAAAAAAATTTACCAAATAATCTTGTAATATTTTAAGTAAAATTATGATTTTGTGTTCAGCCACATTCAAAGCCATCACATGTGGCCAAAGGGCTGCAGATTGGACACCCCTGCATAGATGAAATATCTGTTTGACATTCATTGCTGTGGGTTTGTTGTTGTTGTTGTTGTTGAGACAGTTCTACTCTATGCCCTGAGCAGAGTGCAGTGGTAGCTCACTGCAACTTCAGACTCAGGCTGTGGGCATCCTGCTGCCTCAGCCTCTGAGGCTGCTGGGATTACAGGCACTTGCTACTGTGCCAACCTGGGCTTTTCATTTTTTTTAATGAGTTGGGGTCTCACTCTCGTTCAGATAAGTCTCGAACTCCTGAGCGCAAGTAGTCCTCCCACCTCAGCCTCCCACAGTGCTGGGATTATAGGCATAAACCACTGCACCTGGTGACATTTGTTGAATTAATGAATTGAAGAAGGAAGATATTTTCTATGCCTTTTTATAATAATTATATGTTACATGAACTGAGCATTTTCTTTTTTTTTAATTTTTATTTTTTAGAGACACATTCTTACCATCTCACCCAGACTATAGTATAGTGGCTTGATCATAACCACTACAGCCTCAAACTCCTAAGCTCAAGTGATCCTCCTGCCTCAGCCTCCTGAGTGGCAAGGATTATAGGTTCACACCACCATGCTCATGCAATTTTTTTTTTTTTTGAGATAGAGTCTTACTGTGTCACCCTTGGTAGAGTGCATGATGTCACAGCTCACAGCAACTCAAACTGTTGGGCTCAAACTCTTGCCTCAGCCTCCCTGGTAGATGGGACTATAGGCTTCTACCACAATGCCCTGCTGTTTTTGTTTGTTTGTTTAGCAGGCCCAGGCTGGGTTTGAACCCACTAGCCCCTGTGCATGTGGCTGGTGCCCTAACCATTTAGCTACAGGTGTCAAGCCCCAATTGTTTTTTAATTGTTTGTAGAGATGGAGATCTCCCAATGTTGCCATGTTGTGGTCAAATTCCTGGACTCAAGCGATCCTCCTGTCTCAGCCTGCCAAAGTGCTCAGATTACAGGTGTCAGCTACTGAACCCAGCTGAGTTTGACTATTGTAGCTACCTCATATAAGTGGAAGCATACATTATTTGTCTTTTTATGACTGGCTTAATTTCATTTAGCATAATGTCCTGAAAGTTCATGGATGTTGTAGCATGTGTCAAAATTTTCTCACTTTTTTTTTTTTTGAGACAGAGTTTCAAGCTATCACCCTATATAGAGTGCATGGCATCATAGCTCATGGCAATCTCCAACTCTTGGGCTCAAGAGATCTTCTCTCAGTTTTTCTATTTTAGTAGAGACAGGGGTCTCGCTTTTTGCTCAGGCTGGTCTCCAACTTGTGAGCTCAAGCAATTTACCCACCTTAGTCTCCCAGAGTGCTAGGATTACAGGAGTGAGCTACTGTGCCCAGCCTACTTTTTTTGGGGGGGAGGGAGACAGAGTTTCATTATGGAGGGCTATGGCATCATAGCTCACAACAACCTCAAATTCTTGGGCTTAAGCAACTCTTTTGCCTCAGCCTCCCAAGTAGCTGAGACTACAGGCGCCTGCCACAATGCCCAACCATTTTTTGTTGCAATTGTCATTGTTGTTTAGCTGGCCCCAGGCAGGGTTCAAACCCACTAGCCTCATGTATGTGGCTGGCACCATAACCACTGAGCTACGGGCACCCAGCCCACTTTATTTTTTTTTTTTTAAGACTGAGTCTCAAAAAGCAAACAAAAAAATGACTGAATCTCACTCTCACCCAGGCTAGAGTATTGTGATATCAGTCTAGTTCACAGCAATCTTGAATTCTTGGGCTCAAGCAATCTCCTGCCTCTAGTTGAGATTATAGGTATGTACCACCATACCTGACTTATTTTTCTATTTTCAGTAGAGATGGGGTCTCAATCTTGACAAGGCTGGTCTTGAACTCCTGAGCTCAAGACATCCACCTACCTTTGTCTCCCAGAGTGCTAGGATTACAGAAATGTGCCTGGCCAAAATTTTCACATTTTTGAAGGCTGAAAAATATCTCATTATATGTATATATCACATTTTGTTTATCCATTTGTCTGTTGGAGAGTGCTATGGCATCACAGCTCACAGCAACCTCAAACTCTTGGGTTTCATCAATTCTTTTGCCTCAGCCTCCCAAGTAGCTGGGACTACAGGCACCCACTACAATGCCTGGCTATTTTTTTGTTGCAGTTATTTAGCTGGCCTGGGCTGGCTTCAAACCCGCCACCCTTGGTGTATGTGGCTGGCATCATAACCACTGTGCTATGGGCAATAAGCCATGTAGCCCGATTTTTAATTAGTACACTATGTCATGTCTTTCAATATCAGAATTAGACTGAGTCAGCTCAGAGCCTGTAGCACAGTGGTGAGGGCACCAGCCACATTCACTGAGACTGGTGGGTTGGAGCCTGACCTGGGCCTGCTAAACAACAATGACAACTGCAACAAGAAAACAGCTGGGAGTCATGGCGGGCACCTATTGTCCCAGCTACTTGGGAGACTGAGGCAAGAGAATCTCTTAAGCCCAAGAGTTTAAGGTTGCTGTGAGCTATGATGCCACGACAGTCTACCAAGGGTGACATGGTAAGACTCTGTCTCAAAAAAAGAAAAAAGAATTAGACTGACTCAACTTCTGTAAATATGCCAATTCTTCTGGAAAGTCCCAGTCTGTGTTCTTTCTTTCTCAAGCTTCTTTGTCTTCCTTTGCCCTGGGAAACATCCTCATTTGTCATTTATATTTTGGAGCAAATCTTCCTTCCCACTCCTATCCCACATACAGGAAATTCAGCTTGTTGAAAGATTTTTATCAAAAAAATTAAAACAAACATTTTTGGAGGGTGGGTAATGTATTCTGTAGGGGTGAAGGGAAACTTGCCCTTCCCCCTAAAAGAAAGATCAATTCACAGTTAAAAGAGAGAGAGAGAGAGAGGCTTGGCGCCTGTGGCTCAATTGGCTAAGGCACTAGACACATACACCTAAGGTGGCAGGTTCAAATCCAGCCCGGACCCGCCAAAAACAACAATGACAGCTGCAACCAAAAAATAGCTAGGTGCTGTGGCAGGCACCTGTGGTCCCAGCTACTTGGGAGGCTGAGGCAGGAGACTCGCTTGAGCCCAGGAGTTAGAGGTTGCTGTGAGCTGTGATGCCACAGCACTCCACCCAGGGGAACAGCTTGAGGCTCTGTCTCAAAAAAAAAAAAAATAGCCGGGGTTGTGAGGTGTGCCTGTAATCCCAGCTACTCGAGAGGCTAGGGCAAGAGAATCACTTAAGCCCAAGAGTTAGAGGTTGCTGTGAGCTGTGATGCTGTAGCACTCTACCAAAAGCAACAGAGTGAGACTATCTCAAAGTAAATAAATAAATAAATAAATAAGGGGGAGGCAATGCTAGTTAGGACTAGCCATTGGCTCTATGCTAATTCTAAAACCCAAGTATTCCAAAAGCTACCATCACCTTGCCTTACATCAGCCTCTTCCTTCTCTTATCTCTTCCAACCTCACCTGTTTCCCCTCCAGCTTGCTTTGAAAAATTTGGTTGTTTTTGTTTTTTTCCTTCTTGAGACCTTGGGAAAGAGTCTTATCCAGTTGCCCTGGGTAGAGTGCCATGGCATCATAGCTCACAGCAACCTCAAAGTCTTGCACTCAAGTGATCCCCTTGCCTCAGCCTCCTAAGTAGCTGGAACTACAGGCATGTGCCACCACACCCGGCTGGAAGTTCAGTTCTAAATGGAGGAATTCTGAGGGTGACTATCTAGAGCAGGTGGGCCACAAGAGGAGGAATGGTTGAAAAAGAATTAAGTCTCACTGTTAACAGAACTTTCTTCTTTTGTTGAGACACAGTCTCACTGTCACCCTGGGTACAGTACCATGGCATCACAGCTCCAAGCAACCTCAAACTCTGTGGCTCAAGTGATCCCTTTGCCTCAGCCTCCCAAGCAGCTGGGACTACAAGCACCACCACAACATCCGACTAGTTTTTCTATCTTTAGAAGAGATGGGGTTGGCTCAGCACCTGTAGCTCAGCGGTCAGAGCACTGGCCACATACACCAGAGCTGGCGGGTTCAAACCTGGCCTCGGCCTACTAAACAACAATAACTACAACAAAAAAATAGCCAGGCGTTGTGGTGGGTGCCTGTAGCCCCAGCTATTTAGGAGGCTGAGGCAAGAGAATCGCTTAAGCTACCAAGGGCGACATAGTGGGACTCTGTCTCAAGAAAAAAAAAAAAAAAGAAAGAAGAGATGGGGTCTTGTTCTTGCTCAGGCTGGTCCCAAACTCCTGAGCTCAGGCAATCTATCTGCCTCGGCCCCTTCAGAGTGTTAAGATTACAGGCATGAGCCACCGAGCCCTGCCTTTTACCAGAACTTCTAAATTTCAAGAGGACCAGAAATCCAATATCAAAATGTTGGTATCTAATTCAAAATTTATTTATTTATTTATTTTTGAGACAAAAATCTCACTTTTTCGCTCCTGGTAGAGTGCTGCGTGGTGTCATAGCTCACAGCAACCTCAGACTGTTGGGTTTTGCCTCAGCCTCCCAAGTAGCTGGGACTAAGGGTGCTCACTGCAACACCTGGCTATTTTTAGAGATGGGGGGGGGGGGGTCTCGTGCTGGCTCAGGCTGGTCTCGAACTTGTGAGTTCAGGCGATCCACCTGCCTTAGCCTCCCAGAGTGCTGGGATTATAGGCATGAGCCACCATACCCAGCCTAATTCAAAAATGTATTTATCTATTTATTTTGAGACAGAGCCTCAAGCTGTCACCCTGGGTAGAATGCCGTGGCACCACAGCTCACAGCAACCTCCAACTCTTGGGCGCAAGTGATTCTCTTGCCTCAACCTCCCAAGTAGCTGGGACTACAGATGCCCACCACAACGCCTGGCTATTTTTTGGTTGTAGCTGACATTGTTGTTTTGGCAGGCCTGGACTGGATTCAAACCCACAAGCTCTGGTGTATGTGGCTGGCGCCTTAGCTACTTAAGCTACAGGCACAGAGCCAAATTCAAAAATTTAAAGGGGAGAGAAAACCCACATCCAACATTGTATGTGCCAACTAATGCATATCTATGGGCCATCCACGTACAACTCTGGCTTTGGCCTCCCTGGAAGCCACTGAAGTGAGCTAACATCTTCCTTTTGAATGAAACATTTTAATCATCCACAGCTTCCTTGTAATAGTGTTTGTTTGTTTGGTTGTATGGTTTTCTTTTGTTGAGACAAAGTCTCAGTCTGTTGGCCTGGCTGGAGTGCAGTGGTACAATTGTAGCTCAGTGTAGCCTCAAACTCCTGGGCTCAAGAGATCCTCAGTAGAGCTTTGTAAAAAGATCTATCTTCTTGGGCTAAGCACAGTGGCTCATGCCTATAATCCTAGCATTCTGGGAGGTCAAAGTTCAGAAGTCTGAGACCAGCCTTAGCAAGAGCAAGACCCTGTTTCCATTAAAAAAAAAAAAAAAATAGAAAACTTAGCCAGGTGTAGTGGCACATGCCTAAAGTTCCAGCTACTCAGGAGCATGAGGGAGGATCACCTGAGCCCAGGAGTTTGAGGTTGCAGGAAGCCATGATGATGCCACTGTCTTCTAGCCTGAGTGCTAAAGTGAGACCCTGTTTCAAAAAAATTAAACCAAAAACGACTATCTTCCTGCTGGTTCTAGGGTTCCAGTTACACATGTAGTGTGCATATTTAACAGTTACCAGGAAACTGTAATCAGACCAGCCACTACCGAAAAATTCAATAATATGAGGAAGCAAACATCAACTTCCACTCCGTTCCCTGAGAGCACGTGTTTATTCAGAAAGGTCTACTGAGTCCCTACTCTGGGGACAGGGTAGTGAAGAAAATGAGCACAAATTGTGACAACAGTATATAAAGACAAGCACATAGTGTTGCCTGAAGTGCAGCAAGAGAATACAATTCATGGGAGGGAGCAGAAAACATCAACAAAGGCCTTTTGAAAAAGTGACACAAACTGTCAAGACCTAAAGGATGTCCAAGTTTTTCAAGTGAAGGAGGAAGCGAGGCACTCTGTGGCAGAAGGAAAAACATATGTAAAGATCCTGAGGCAATTAAGAAATATAATACATTCCAAGAATAGAAAGGCCAGTGTGACTCAAACAGTGAGAAAGAGGGAGAATGGAACAGATAGGGAGGCTAAAGCCGCACTGTAGAGGGCTTTGAAACCTGCAGAATAATGAGCAGTCAGTGGATTCTCAGCAATTACATAATCAGATTTAGAAAGCTCACTCTGGCCTAGCCTGGAGAACTGATTGAAAAGAACAAAAGGGCAGGGCAACACCTACTTTGTTCATCACTGTAGCCCTAGCACCTAGCACAGTGCCGGCACACATCTAGAACTCAGTAAATGTTTGTGGAATGAATGATTGTGGAAACAGAAGGCTATTACAGCAACCAAAGTTTGCAGCTATAGACAAGTGTTTAGAGTTGAGACGTTTTATAAGTCGATTTGATAGGATTTAGTAATAAATAGATTGGAATGAGGGAGTTGGGGATGAGTGAAAGAGGCATGATTGCCATGAATCTTGCTTGAGCCAACTGTATGATTGGAGGAGATTGAATGAGATAGATAAGATGGAAGAAGGGATGTAAGGAAAGGATTGACAGTTGATAATAGATTCTCTACCAACTCCCACCACACGCGTTGTCTGAATATCTGAGCAACACCCAGCACAGGAGTTGGGACTGAACTCTCTGAGGGTGAGGGTGGTGACTTGCCCTCTGCTAGGCACTGCTACGAGCGGGCTCATCCTGTAGAAGGGGCACTGGGCAGAAAGTTAGGAAGGCCTGGGTAATGGGGCTGGTTCTGCCTTTACTATCCAAATTCCTTGAACTTATCCGAGCAGCAGTCTCCACATAATATAATTGCAAGCATCAACGCGTCAAAGTCCCGGCCTAAAGTGGGTGCAAAAGCGCTCCGCTAAGAGTCGAGAGGAATTGCCACGTCTCTTTCGCCCAGGGACTGCCTTCCCACAGGGCGCGGGCCTGTCAGGCTCTGCCCCGGGGCCGGCCGCGACCCCCGACCCGAAGTCACAGCCTACCTGCCCGGCCCGGTAGCGGTAGCACACTTGCGGCCCAGGCTGATGTCAACAGGAGCTTCTCTCCGGTCAGCGGCAGCCGGTGCCTGGCCAGCCAGCACCGGCCGCTGCCACGGCTACACAACCTGCTCACCCATAACGTCACCACCTGACACCGGAAGCACTAACGTTTCACAGAGCCTGCTGGGAAACAGAGGCGCCAAGAGCTGGGACTGCGGGCTACAGGACCCAGAGGCCTTTGCGCCAACATGGCTGCCGGAAGTGGCTGCGCGCTCTCCGCGGAGGACTCTCAGGAGATTCGTATTCGACACACCCCCAGCCCCGGGCGCTGTGCATCCCGGGCCTTGTAGTCTCAGGCTCCCCGGCCGGCTGGGCTGGGCCGCACGCGGCTCCGGGCGGAGTCCGCGGGCGCAGGATGTGAGCTCACAGCCCGGGATTGCTGGCGGGCAAGCCGCCACAGGCTAGGGGCTGCACGGAGTCTGCTCGCCACCCAGCAGAGAGGAGAGGCGCCCCCGGGGACGGTGAGAGACGGTCCTGCCGATGTCCTAGGGGACGAAATAGACGGGCACCGGCTGGAGCAAAGAGCCCTGCCGGGTCCTGGGGAAAGGCGTGGGATGGAAAGGAGAGCTCACATTCTCCACTGGGGGTGGATGTGAGAACCGGTCTGGGTTTCTCAGTAGTGAGGAGTGGCTCGGGGAAGAGACTCCACTGGCCAGAGGAGAGGGTGAGTGTCGCTAAATTTCCTCAGGACCCTTTGGACGAAGCCTTACCCTTAAAAACCTAGGGTTTGTGTTAGAGCAACCCACTCTAGTCCAGATCAGCTTTACCTCCGCGGTCCCCGGTGTCTGACAGATTTCTGGGTCCTTCTTCTTTTAAGACCCCACCCCTTTCCACTGCGGTGGTAGTTTGCCCTTTGTTCCGTTTGGGTTCCCATTAGCTTCGCTGTGAGACATGGATCCGCCTCTAGCCTCAGGCATCCCCAAATATCCACACATAAAGTCCGGAAGGAAGAACACTGAGGCTATCAGTGGAAACTTCATTCTCCCTGGAATTACGTTCTGGGGCGTGACCTACCATAGGATTCCTGGAACCCATTGGTCTGGGTGGAATCTGAGGTTACGTCATCCAGGGACTCAAAGTAATTGCTTTGTAGGAAAGGAACAGGTTACCTCTGGATTTGTCTTCCTCTTGGCAAGCCTAGCTTTTGAGTTCCATTGCTTTGGCATAACTTGTACTTTCTTTGATCCTGGGAAAATTGGGGCTAGACACAAAATACATGAGGAACTTGCAAAACCCTGTTAAAGGCTCGATTCATTCCTTTGGAGTGGGCAGATCAAGGCAATGTGATCTTATACTATTCTAGTATTTCTTACTTACTGGGCAATCCCCAGATGAGGGCTCAGCTCATCCATACCTCTTCTCTGAGGCAAATGAGTCTCCTGACAAACCACCAAAAGATTTCACTACTTCATACAGCACCCACTGGCCTTTCCTTGGACGTTCTTCCCAGGAATCTAACCTAAATCTTTTCAGAGACACTTTCAGTCTAACAAACAGACATATATTAAATACTTACAATGTACATAGCATTGTGTTAAGCACTGTTTGAGGAAAGAGCAGTAAACTTGGGAAAACCAGTGCTCTGCTTCTAGGTTGCATTTATAAGAGATAATGAGCAGCCATTAATGCCTACAAGTTATGAGGATGAAATGAAGTAATTCTACCATTTTCTGTCTCCTTTGCTACCAATGTGGCCCAAGTCTTCATCATTCCTTGTCTGGATTACTGCTTCCTCTGGTCTTCCCACTTCCTCTTTTGCACCTTTGCAGTTTACTCTCTACTCAGCAGCCAGAGTTAAGCCAGGTGCATGGCCCATGCCTATAGTCCCAACTACTTGGGAGGCTGAGGAGGATCACTTGAGGATCACTTGAACCTAAGAGTTTGGAGTCTAGTCTGGCCAACATAATAGGACCCCTGTCTCAAAAAAAGAGAGAGAAATTATGCTGTAAATAAATCAGATCACTGCTTAAAACTCTCCAATTGATACCTATACTGTATTGTAATCAATATATAATCTAAACTCTAATATTAACTAATCAGCCCTGACTTTACATCAAAGCAACTTCCCCCTGCTTTCAATGCATCAGACATCAAGACCTTATTTCTGCTTTTAAAACTCGTCTCTAACAGGAATTTTGTACTTATTCTCCTATCTTTTGAGACCTGACCTGAAAAGTCACCTTCCCAAAGAGGCTTTCCCTATCCCTTTGTGCATCTCCCTAATCATTCTCTTGTCACTATTTAGTTATCTTTTTTTTTTTTGAGACAGAGCCTCAAGCTGTCCCCCTGGGTAGAGTGCTATGGCTTCACTGCTCACAGCAACCTCCAACTCCTGGGCTTAAGCGAGTCTCCTGCCTCTGCCTCCCAAGTAGCTGGGACCACAGGCGCCCGCCACAACGCCCGGCTATTT